>PKML01015391.1:0-59858 GCA_002933935.1 Eutrema yunnanense
GGGCTTAAATCGACTTGACGAACCTTTCATTCGCGATTGGTGTCGATCGATACCATGGGGTATCGATCGATGCTATGCGATTTCGGACTTTTTTGCTCCTTGTTTATCCTGACACAAACATAAAATGAACGAAAATAAAAAGAAAAACGACTCAAAAACAGACTCACCAGTGGGTTGCCTCCCACCAAGCGNACGCCCTTCAGGCTGGATAGGAGTGAGAGCTTGCACCAAAACAGGCTCCACAACTTGACATTGCTATCTTCAGTGTTCTGCTCAGCATGCCTTCCACGAACTCCTGTCCTTTCTCTTTCAGCTCAGAAGTAAGAAGGACTCTAGCCTTGGAGAATGGCTTCGAAGCTCCTTTGCACTTCACCTTGTACTCAATCGAATCTCCATCACACTTCTGAGGTATCAAAGTGACATGGGGATCCTCAACTCTTATGCTCTTGGCCTTCTTCTTTGTTGCCTTAGTCTTCTTGACAACTTTCTTGGGGATGCTGGGCGGTTCAACTGGAACGTCTGCGATAGTAGGCTCATCAGGAGGCTCTTCCAAAAGATCAACTGCTAGCAACATTTCTGTAACAACCTCGATGCTAGAGACACGTGTTGGAGCACTCCTAGGGGGAATGACATCATAATAGACCCCTCCGTCTATGTAAGAGAAAGAGATTCTCTTATTAGGCGTGTCTATGATCGCGCCAGCAGTAGCCATAAATGGTCGTCTCAAAAGTATAGGCATACGAGATATCGCACCCATCTCCACAACTTGAAAATCAGTAGGCACCAGACAATCTCCTACTTTGACCAACAGAGCAGAGATTGTACCGTATGGAAGTGAGGTGGAGTCGTTCGCGAGTGTGATAGATACCTTTGGTGATCGAATATCAGCCCCCAACCGCTCTGCAATTGCCCTAGAGATGACATTGACACTAGCTCCTGAGTCAACGAGAGACTCTTTGAAATCAACTCCAGAGATAGAGCATGGAACCGCGAATTTCCCTGGGTCTTCCCTCTGTGTCAATTTTCACGGCTGTAGTGACTTGCGCCTTGCCTCGATAAAGAGTGCCTTAATTTCTTCCTCAGTTTCTCTGCAGTCTTTGAAGTGACTTAGCAGAGGCCAGTCCTCTAGAGCTTCTTCAAAAGTGACATCGTCGGGAATCCTTCGTACCCTCTTCTCAAAGCCACGCAGCTGCTTTGGAGTGATAGGATCTCTGAGGTGTTTAGGAACATGATTCACCTTCTTGGGTTTGCGAATTCTTTTCTCAGCTCATTCCTTAGCTCTCTCTGCCTGATACATGGTTTCCTGGTCTTCCCAAAATTGGGCGATATTGAATCGTTTTGGGCGTAATTAGGCCGACTTTTAAGTAAATCGGTTTTATTACGGCTGATTTAAGATAAGTCAGCCACAATTAACCCGCATAAGTATGCCGTTGCTAAATAAATCAGCCAAATAATTCAGCCGGATTTACGATAAATCAGCCGGACAACAATAAGTCGGCCATGTCATAGCAATAAGTCGGCCGTCCGAATATAAATCAGCCGTGTCGTGTACTCCTAAGTCAGCCGAAAATTCATAAGTCGGTCGAGGTTCATATAAGTCTGCCGTAACATTTGGCTGCCTTATGAATATAAATCAGCCGACCAACTAATAAGCCAGCCGTTCTTTTAAATCAGCCGCTCGTCCTGTAAGTCGGCCGTCACTACAGCGAGAAATTTTTGCGGCAGATTTTCATAATACACGTAGGCAGTTTTTATGCCACGTAGGCGTCGCGCCTGTTTTTCGCTGATGTGGAAAAAAAAGTAATGGCATTTCTGTAATTACGTTTTTGTTATCAAATGCTTAGAAGGGCATCATGGGTATGAAAAACATTTTAGTAATAAAAAAGAGTTGTTTATTAGTCTAGTCATTTTACCTAATTTCTATGCTATTTAAGTAACTCTCCCTATTTTAAATCCAAAGGTCTTTTAGGTTACAGAGAAAGACAGATCTCTCGTTTTCTCTCAAACCCTCAATCTCCGCCGCCATCACAAATCCATATCCGGTCAAGTCTTTCCATCACTCCCGTCGATTTCCCTCCGTAACTCCGTAGACTCGATTTTCATCCGTCGCCTCGATTTCCATCTGTCTCCATCGCCATGAATTCCCTACGTCTGTGGGTCGCATCGATTTCCATTCGTCTCTCCGTCCCGTCGATTTACCTCTGCGTCTCCATCGAACTCGTCCACCTACAACTCCGACGAAGAAAACCAGGACAGGTAATCGAGCCCTAAACCCTAGATTTTATTCCTCATTCTAAAAGTCTTAGATTTCTCTAATTACTAGATTGTCTACCTAAAGTCTTAGATTTCTCTAGTTAAATAGCTTGTATACCTAAAGTCGTAGGAAGATTCGAAGCCCTAAAGATCTCGGAGGGGACCTAATACGAAGATAAACAAGAGAGTCAATATCATGTACCATCTTCAGGTTATGCTTTTCGATTTCTTTTTCTCAATCGCTTCAAATCTGTGTTATGTTGCATTATAACACGCATTGCATTGCATCAAATCTGACTTGTGTTCTTTTTGGCATGTAGAAACTCAAATGGAAGCAACGAAGGGCATCATCTGCGGAATCCCAGCCTTTGGACTGAAACCACAACTCCAACAACAGCCACAGTAGTCGCAACTCCAACAACACCCACAACAACATGCACAAGAAGCAGAAGATGATGTGGTAGAGATCAGCAAACCCGAGTTTAGATGCTCTCAAGGCAACTTGATTCGCGTTGAGGTACCTGAAGAAGACATTGAGCCAATGTTCCGTATAGGTATCAGAAACATGATGGAGAATGCACACAAGTCAGCAAAACGCCCAAAACAGGAACAAGGACAGTCCTCACGAGGCAAGGCTGCTCGTGTAGACTAACTGCATGGTACGAACCACTCCATTGTAAAAACCATTCTTTTGCTTTTGACTTGGTTTGATGGTTACATTTGAACCTTCTGTTATGATGTTTTCTTTGTCATTACTTTCTTTGCTATGGATCAATTACCATTGTATGGCATTTGTACTTTGTCTCTCTAAATGTGTTTAATTAGAGTCAATTATTTTTAGTATTAATACTATATGAGTATATAATTATTGCAATTCAATGATCCAATTAACAAAATAATAGCACAAAATGACCCAGAAATGTGTCATTTTACAATGTAATAGAGCACAAAAAAGCTATGAAAACGAACATCATGGCACGAAAAATGTGCTAGTTAATATTGTCATATGGCATATGATACATGCTATAATAGGTGCTCAATTCGACAATCAAAAACGTCACGAAAACATACTGGCACTTAAAATGTGTTATAATAATTTATACTACAGCACAGAAATTTCGTCATCGAAAACTGCATGATAGCCCTGAAAATATGTTATTATAATTTATACTACAGCAAGGAAATATCGCCATGGAAAATTGCATGATAGCACGAAAAATGTGTCATAATATCTTATACTAAAGCACGGAAATATCGCCATGAAAAACTGCATGATAGCACAAATCATGTGTTATAAAATAATTTCCGATGGCTTTTATATAACGATACAATATGTCAATTTATTATAGAATTAAATAAAACGCTATGGTAGGGGGGGGGTCTATTATAGCTGCGGCTGACATAGCGTTCATGGAAACGCTACGAAAACCATATGGTAGCGTTTTCAGTGTGCTATTAATGCCGATATTTCTTGTAGTGTCAACAGTTTTGTTTGATAATATATTCCTTTATTGTGTATGGATGGTCCACATGTCGAATTATATAGAAGCTGTCTATTCATCATCATCTTGGATATCATTTGGCATAAGAAAATATATTGAAATCTAACATAATAAGGATCCAAAATGAAACATTTGAGAACATTAAGAGATATATCTAATGTGTGATTCATAAGACATGTAAAAGGACAAATGATTTATTCATCAATCATAAGAACTGCAACATTATCATTAGACATTTGTTTTTTTTTTCTATAACATTATGGAATTAATCCTAATTTCGAAATAAAATCTTACATAACTATTTGTAATCCTAGAGTGTGGTTGGAGGACCGGAAATTCGGGAGCATTGTTGCTTTAGCGTAGGAGGAAAAAATGGATTGAATGGAAGATTCGGTGTGCAGTTTGCTTCGGCCTGTAGAAAAGCTTTACAACAAGCAGGACCTATGTTACCAAATTTTCCGGTTATAATGGATTGATAAATTTCCGCACAGCATCCTGGAATATTCATCAATGTTGACAAACATTTGGTTATGTCGGGCAATCCTGACATACCAGGACTCGGTTGGAACGGAAACGGAAATGGAAATAGAAATGGAGCTGGAAACTGAGGTAGTTGAGCATTCACAGAAGCTGTGATGTTTATAGCCAATATGAGGAAACATACACTCTTGATCGACATGATGAATATATTGGGGATTAAGCAACAAGAGAAAAAGAAGACTTAGAAATCCAATAATATGATTTTGTTAAGTTTGTTTTTTGTTTGATGAGTTCTAGTGATTGACTATTTGGTCTAATTTATAGGAAAAACAATGGAGTAGGGATACTAATTACTAATTGGCTTGGCAAAACGTATTTAAGTTACATACTTTAATGTACCGTCGTTAAATTAAAAATTGTAAAAATGTTTGATCAATGCAGTAATGAAGCATTTTGACTACTTTTGTATCTTACCATTAATTTTGTTTTAGGGTCGACAATAGATTTGTTCTATTTCCTAATTGTAACTGTTTTGTTTATGAATCCGTTTATCGCTTCCCTTTGACATGGTCCATGTCTGTAATTTGGTTTGATTGACTTGAGTCACTTGACAAGTATGATACAAAAGAACTAGATGAACAAATGAAAGCAAAACTTAAAAATCTGATTTTTCTCTTGCCAAAATAATTATTCCTTTTGTGAAAATGGTTTATCAAATTTATCATTATCTTATTATAGAGTGTAACAATGCAACTTATGCAAGTATAAAATCACAAGTAGCTCAGGCAAATTCATCTCGTGATACTGAAAAATGATTAGTAATTATTTTCATTTTTTAATCCAAATTAAACAGAAAAAATCGCATTTTTAACGCTCAAAATACAAATCATTATCTTTTTATACACTAAGAGATTTCACTCTCATTTTAAACTATCAAACTAGGGAAACTCTCATTTCAAACAATTAAACTAGTTTCCGAGTTTGCTTTGTCAAAAAACTTAACGGGACTGTTCATTTACCGTTAAAGAATAATGACATGCCTTAAAATTTATTTTTTAGTATACAAAATAAATTTTAATTCTTATGTTATTATTTATTATAATTAAAACAATCAATTAGGTGGAAAAAAGAAACCGAGTGAAACTAGGTGGATGAGAAAGTACTATTTGTGTTGTCTCTACAGTTACAAAAATACTATCATTTCTCTCTCCTTTTCCATTATTTCTCTTTCTTCGTTCTTCTTTTTCCTCCAATGAAACCAAGAAAAATCACGGATTCGATTCCTCATCCTCTCGACGAAGACCAAAGAAAGATTCGGTGAAGTCGAAGATCTGTTGAAGTTCCTGCAAAGTCTATGGTTATGATGATAACGACAGTGCTAGTAAAGAATCGTTATCCGTTAACTTGGAAGACAATTTGGAGATAAAGAATAAGAAAAATAATCGGAGAAACCGATCTGAGTCGGGAAAAAGTTTTCATAATAGCGGCCAAAATAGATGATATCAAGACTCCTCGAAAAAGAGTTTGGGCATGACAAACTTTGCTTTTTGTTTTGCTTTATTTTTTGTTCTTTGTCAACAGTTTTGTTTGATGATATATTCTGTTATTGTGTATGTATGGTCCACATGTCGAATTATATAGAAGCTGTCTATTCATCATCATCTTGGATAGCATTTGGCATAAGAAAATATATTAAGATCTAACATAATAAGGATCCAAAATGAAACCTTTGAGAACATTAAGAGATATATCTAATGTGTGATTCATAAGACATGTAAAAGGACAAATGATTTATTCATCAATCATAAGAAATGCAATATTATCATTAGACCTTTGCTTTTTTGTTTTGTTTCTATAACATTATGGAATTAACCCTATTTTTGAAATAAATTCTTAAATAACTATTTGTAATCCTAGAGTGTGGTTGGAGGACCGGCAATTCGGGAGCATTGTTGCTTTAACGTAGGAGGGAAAAATGGATTGAATGGAAGATTCGGTGTGCAGTTTGCTTCGGCCTCTAGAAAAGCTTTACAACAAGCAGGACCTATATTACCACATTTTCCGGTTATAATGGATTGGGAAATTTCCGCAAAGCATCCTCGAATATCCATCAATGTTGACAAACATTTGGTTATGTCGGGCAATCCTGGCATACCAGGACTCGGTTGGAACGGAAACGGAAACGGAAATAGAAATGGAGCTGGAAACTGAGGTAATTGAGCATTCACAGAAGCTGTGATGCTTATAGCCAATATGAGGAAACATACACTCTTGATCGACATGATGAATATATTGGGGATTAAGCAACAAGAGAAAAAGAAGACTTAGAAATCCAATAACATGATTTTGTTAAGTTTGTTTTTTGTTTGATGAGTTCTAGTGATTGACTATTTGGTCTAATTTATAGGAAAAAAATGGAGTAGGGATACTAATTACTAATTGGCTTGGCAAAACGTATTTAAGTTACATACTTTAATGTATCGTCGTTAAATTAAAAACTGTAAAAATGTTTGATCAATGCAGTAATGAAGCATTTTGACTACTTTTGTATCTTACCATTAATTTTGTTTTAGGGTTGACAATAGATTTGTTCTATTTCCTAATTGTAACTGTTTTGTTTATGAATCCGTTTATCGCTTCCCTTTGACATGCATGGTCCATGTCTGTAATTTGGTTTGATTGACTTGAGTCACTTGACAAGTATGATACAAAAGAACTAGATGAACAAATGAAAGCAAAACTTAAAAATTTGATTTTTCTCTTGCCAAAATAATTATTTCTTTTGTAGAAATGGTTTATCAAATTTATCATTATCTTATTATAGAGTGTAACAATGCAACTTATGCAAGTATAAAATCACAAGTAGCTCAGGCAAATTCATCTCGTGATACTGAAAAATGATTAGTATATTTTCATTTTTTAATCCAAATTAAACAGAAAATCACATTTTTAACCATCAAAATACAAATCACTATCATTTTATACCCTGAGAGATTTCACTCTCATTTTAAACCATCAAACAACAGAAACTCTCATTTCAAACAATTAAACTAGCTTCCGAGTTTGCTTTGTCAAAAAAATTAACGAGACTGTTCATTTTCCGTTAAAGAATAATGACATGCCTTAAAATTTATTTTTTAGTATACAAAATAAATTTTAATTCTTATGTTATTATTTATTATAATTAAAAGAGTCAATTAGGTGAAAAAAAAAGAAACCGAGTGAAACTAGGTGGATGACAAAGTACTATTTGTGTTGTCTCTACAGTTACAAAAATACTATCATTTCTTTCTCATTTTCCATTATTTCTCTTTCTCCGTTCTTCTTTTTCCTCCAATGAAACCAAGAAAAATCACGGATTCGATTCCTCATCCTCTCGATGAAGACCAAAGAAAGATCCGGTGAAGGCGAAGATCCGTTGAAGTTCCTGCAAAGTCTATGGTTCTGATGATGGCGACAAGAATCGTTACCCGTTAACTTTGAAGACAATTTGGAGATAAAGAATAAGAAAAATAATCATACAAACCGATCTGAGTCGGGAAAAAGTTTTCATAATAGCGGCCAAAATAGATGATATCAAGACTCCTCGAAAAAGAGTTTGGACATGACAAACTTTGCTTTTTGTTTTGCTTTATTTTTTTGTTCTTTCTCAACAGTTTTGTTTGATGATATATTCTTTTATTGTGTATTTATGGTCCACATGTCGAATTATATAGAAACTGTTTATCCATCATCATCTCGGATAGCATTTGGAAAAAGAAAATATATTGAGATCTAACATAATAAGGATCCAAAATGAAACCTTTGAGAACATTAAGAGATATATCTAATGTGTGATTCATAAGACATGTAAAAGGACAAATGATTTAGTCATCAATCATAAGAAATGCAACATTATCATTAGACCTTTGCTTTTTTCTGTTTTCTATAACATAATGGAATTAACCCTAATTTCGAAATAAAATCTTACATAACTATTTGTAATCCTAGAGTGTGGTTGGAGGACCGGCAATTCGGGAGCATCGTTGCTTTAGCGTAGGAGGGAAAAATGGATTGAATGGAAGATTCGGTGTGCAGTTTGCTTCGGCCTCTAGAAAAGCTTTACAACAAGCAGAACCTATGTTACCAAATTTTCCGGTTATAATGGATTGAGAAATTTCCGCAAAGCATCCTGGAATATCCATCAATGTTGACAAACATTTGGCTATGTCGGGCAATCCTGGCATACCAGGACTCGGTTGGAACGGAAACGGAAATAAAAATGGAGCTGGAAACTGAGGTAGTTGAGCATTCACAGAAGCTGTGATGCATATAGCCAATATGAGGAAACATACACTCTTGATCGACATGATGAATGTATTGGGGATTAAGCAACAAGAGAAAAAGAAGACTTAGAAATCCAATAATATGATTTTGTTAAGTTTGTTTTTTGTTTGATGAGTTCTAGTGATTGACTATTTGGTCTAATTTATAGGAAAAACAATGGAGTAGGGATACTAATTACTAATTGGCTTGACAAAACGTATTTAAGTTACATACTTTAATGTAACGTCGTTAAATTAAAAACTGTAAAAATGTTTGATCAATGCAGTAATGAAGCATTTTGACTACTTTTGTATCTTAACATTAATTTTGTTTTAGGGTCGACAATAGATTTGTTCTATTTCCTAATTGTAACTGTTTTGTTTATGAATCCGTTTATCGCTTCCCTTAGACATGGTCCATGTCTGTAATTTGGTTTGATTGACTTGAGTCACTTGACAGTATGATACAAAAGAACTAGATGAACAAATGAAAGCAAAACTTAAAAATCTGATTTTTCTCTTGCCAAAATAATTATTTCTTTTGTGAAAATGGTTTATCAAATTTATCATTATCTTATTATAGAGTGTAACAATACAGCTTATGCAAGTATAAAACCACATGTAGCTCAGGCAAATTCATCTCGTGATACTGAAAAATGATTAGTAATTATCTTCATTTTAATCCAAATTAAACAGGAAAATCGCATCTTTAACCATCAAAATACAAATCACTATCATTTTATACCCATAGATATTTCACTCTCACTTTAAACCATCAAACTAGGGAAACTCTCATTTCAAACAATTAAACTAGCTTCCGAGTTTGCATTGTCAAAAAACTTAACAGTACTGTTCAATTTCCGTTAAAGAATAATGACATGCCTTGAAATTTATTTTTTACTATACAAAATAAATTATAATTCTTATGTTATTATTTATTATAATTAAAACAATCAATTAGGTGAAAAAAAAGAAACTGAGTGAAACTAGGTGGATGAGGAAGTACTATTTGTGTTGTCTCTACAGTTACAAAAATAATATCATTTCTCTCTCCTTTTCTATTATTTCTCTTTCTTCGTTCGTCTTTTTCCTCCAATGAAACCAAGAAAAATCACGGATTCGATTCCTCACCCTCTCGACGAAGACCAAAGAAAGATCGGATGAAGACAAAGATCCGTTGAAGTTCCTGCAAAGTCTATGGTTCTGATGATGGCGACAGTGCTAGAAAAGAATCGTTACCCGTTAACTTTGAAGACAATTTGTAGATAAAGAATAAAAAAAATAATCGGAGAAACATATCTGAGTCGGGAAAAAGTTTTCATAATAGCGGCCAAAATAGATGATATCAAGACTCCTCGAAAAAGAGTTTGGGCATGACAAACTTTGCTTTTTGCTTTGCTTTATTTTTTTTGTTCTTTCTCAACAGTTTTGTTTGATGATATATTCCTTTATTGTGTATGTATGGTCCACATGTCGAATTATATTGAAGCTGTCTATCCATCATCATCTTGGATAACATTTGGCATAAGAAAATATATTGAGATCTAACATAATAAGGATCCAAAATGAAACCTTTGAGAACATTAAGAGATATATCTAATGTGTGATTCATAGGACATGTAAAAGAACAAATGATTTATTCATCAATCATAAGAAATGCAACATTATCATTAGACCTTTGCTTTTTTTTTTCTATAACATTATGGAATTAACCATAATTTCGAAATAAATCTTACATAACTATTTGTAATCCTAGAGTGTGGTTGGAGGACCGGCAATTCGGGAACATTGTTGCTTTATCGTAGGAGGGAAAAATGGATTGAATGGAAGATTCGGTGTGCAGTTTGCTTCGGCCTCTAGAAAAGCTTTACAACAAGCATGACCTATGTTACCAAATTTTCCGGTTCTAATGGATTGATAAATTTCTGCAAAGCATCCTGGAATATTGATATGCTCAAATTAATACCCTAACAGATACTAAAGCGGTAATCGTAGTATAGGCAGGGGTCGAACCACAAAGACTCAAAGAGACACACAATAGATTATATAGATCCAAAATAAGCTAAATCAAAAGATGTAATTGAAAACAAGATTGCAAGTAAAAGTGTTGTAAATTCAGTTGGAGGCAGATAGGTTCAGGGTATTTCTCAGGAAATC
Organism: Eutrema yunnanense; assembly: GCA_002933935.1. Taxonomy (NCBI): domain Eukaryota; kingdom Viridiplantae; phylum Streptophyta; class Magnoliopsida; order Brassicales; family Brassicaceae; genus Eutrema; species Eutrema yunnanense. The sequence goes on from PKML01015391.1 coordinate 10,697, forward strand.
AATGAATGCAGCTAAATTAACTAACATGATTCAGATTAAGCACGGTTCTAGAACTCAAATCACTAAAATATAGCTAACCAACTCTCGTTGCGAAAACGATCTAAATCTAAATCCTAGGAATTCCAAATCTTTTTGCGAATCCTAAAGTCTAAATCAGCTTTAAAGTTCAGGTTTGATATGTTCACAAATCAATTAAACCAAATCTCTTTGCGAATAATCAATTTGCTCACCTAAGGTTCTATCAGGTAATTAATCGCACTCTCGTGCCTAATCAATTATTCTAAGATCTAAGTTCCATATTCGTCAACCTAGAATTAGCTTTGAGAACAACCTATGGCGAAGAATTAATTCAGATGGTGAATCGTAATAATAAATCAACCTAGCATTCAAAGAAATCCCTATGAAAAAACCCTAAACCTAAAGTGGATATACTCAGACATGGAGATTGAAGGCAACATGTTTGAATAAATCATCAATAAAATAGATAGAATAACAAGAGGTTTTTGAGATCTGATCTCGGACGAAGGGAGATTTAGACTTGTCTCTCTAAAACCAAAATATAGAAAAATAAAAGCTTCGCCTAAACAGATGGCTGCAAAACCTAATTATATAGCTAAAACACGTTCTGGGCCATCTTGTAAATATCAAAGTCTTCTGGGATATTTCTGCAATTCTTCAACTCTTCAATAAGTCGCGATCCTTCTGTTTCCTCGACGGGTATCGATCGATACTAGGTAATATCGATCGATACTCATGTGATTTCAACGTCTCAGCTACACGGATCTTCTGCTTCGCTCCAGAATGTTCCAGAAAGCTCCAATATCTCCAATTAAGCTCCAAACGTGCTAAAACCTGTAAATGACTCTAAAAGACTACAAAACACTAGAAAGACTCTATAAAAAGGACTTATATCATGGCCTAAACAGGGTAAAAACCTAGAATGAAGAGTGCATTGATCTCTTCCTCAGTTTCTCTGCAATCTTTGAAGTGACTTAGCAGAGGACGGCACTCTAGAGCTTCTTCAAAGGTTGATTCAGGGGAAATCCTTCTTACCATCTTCTCAAAGCCACACAGCTGCTTTGGAGAGATGGGATCTCTGAGATGTTTAGGAGTAGGATTTGACTCCTTAATCTTATGCGCACGTTTCTCAGTTCGTTCCTTAGCTCTCTCTGCCTGATACTCGGTTTCTTGGTCTTCTCAAAATTGGGCTATATTGAATTTATGTATCGGCTTTTCAGGATGGTGTCGATCGATGCTTGGTGAGTGTCGATCGATACTGGCTTTTTGCTTCGACTTTTCTTCGGGTGAGCATCGATCGATACAGGCAGAGCATCGATCGATACTTCTGTAATCGAACACTGATGCAGCAAATTCAGGCTTCTTCTCGACCTGCTCCTCAGAAATCGCCTCAGTATCGACCGACACACAAGGAGAATCGATCGATACATGGGATTTGAGATCCATTCGGGCAAGTGTCTGGGCTGGTATCGATCGATACAGGCTGGTATCGATCGATGCTTGTGCGATTTCAAGATCCCCATCAAAATTTTCTGCACTTGAGGAGATCGCATTGACGTGTGCATTGTGTGAATGAACCGTCTTTCCTTTGGCATTTGCTGCAGTCTGAGCTACTTGTGTTTCCAGCATCATGTGACTGGTATTGAGAGCTTCGATCCTTCCACTCAAATCGGTGTACACAGCATCCAGTTTCCCATTGAAAGTTACCGTCATCTTCTCCTGCCCTTGAACCAGCTGTTCAAGCATAGCCTCAATCTTACTCTCATGAGCTTTGGGTGGTGGGAAGTGGTACCCTCCTTGCTGAGCATTGTTGGTGAATTTTCGATTGGAGTTGTATCCAAATCGCTGACCCTGAAAACCGGAACCACCAATGTAGTTAACATCTTCCACCTCATTCTCAGCAGCAAAGTGGACGGCTTTTGTTGTCTTTCCCAGCAGAGGACTGTGCATAGAATCCAGCTGAGCTTTAACTTCAACGATCTGCGACCCATCCATGTTACCAGCCAGCTTCTTGCGCTCGAAGTCTGTGCTCTTGGTGCTACTGCTAGATGCAAAGTTTTCAATCAACACATAAGCATCCTCAGGGTACCTGGTGTTGAAATTACCATTGCTCGAAGCGTCCAGAGCCATCTGATACCTCCAATCTACTCCTCTAAAGAAGATACCCAGCAGCTGCACATCAGAGTATTCGTGATGTGGATAATCTCTCTGATACGATCTGAATCTCGTCCAAGCAGCCTTGAACGCCTCAGTAGGTCCTTGAGAAAATTGGGAGATTTTATTCCTCAAATCCTCAGATCGTGCATCATCGTAGAAGTTGATCAGGAAGGCTCTCTTAGTGTCCTCCCAAGTAGTTAGCGAACCAGGAGGTAGCTGCCTCAGCCAGTAGGTCGCATCTCCACCTAGAGAGTAGGGCCGGGGAAGAGCTTGCAGAAGAGATAGTCGTAGGACACTCCATTGCTCTTGATGCTAGTTACCAAGTCCTCGAACTTCTCCACATGGTCCATCGGATTTTCATGAGGAAGACCATGGAAGAGATGCTGTCCCACAAGAGCAAAGTAAGCATGATTCAGCTCAAAGTCATTCCTCTCGAACGCAGGAGGACGAATCGCTGACCGATTGGCGAAAAACTGGTCAGGCCTGTTGTACTCACCAATCGTCCTTCCACGAATAAACACATCATTCCTCGCGTTCCCAGCGACATTCGCAGCGTCAACAGGAGCAGGTGGCATGACGATCCCCTCTCCATCGAGACGTTGTCCTTGCTCATTGCACAACCGACCCTCTTGGTCTCTGTAAGCACCAGCTGCATCACGAACCAACTGATTGTTGTTCATCTTAGCTGATTTCTTTGCTTTCCTGTTTTTGCGTTCCACAAGTGCTAGTTGCTCGAGTGACAGATCAACTAGTTCAGCGTTCTTGTTCCTTCTGGTTTCTCGATTAGGCATGCACCTGAAAACAAAAACCAAGAATGTAAGTAACTGAAAATACGTAGGGTATCGACCGATACCTAAGGGTATCGATCGATACTAGGGCGATTTAGACGAATTTTTTAGCTAAAATCTAATGGCGATTGAGTCCCCGGCAACGGCGCCAAATTTGATATGCTCAAATTAATACCCTAACATATACTAAAGCGGTAATCGTAGTATAGGTAAGGGTCGAACCACAAAGACTCAAAGAGACACACAATAGATTATATAGATCCAAAATAAGCTAAATCAAAAGATGTAATTGAAAACAAGATTGCAAGTAAAAGTGTTGTAAATTCAGTTGGAGGCAGATAGGTGATATACTCTCATATTACATATTTTAGCATGCATTTCATGCATGGTTTTGTATAGTTCTCATGCATAATCATGGTCTTATCATGCAATTAGGTTCCAAATTAGATATTAGGTGTTGCTTTAGGTCCTAGTGGGTCTTTAGGCATTTTTGGAGTCATTAATAGGTGCTTTTGGAGGAGGTTCGAGACCCGAAGAGAGGAGATAGGGACCATACAGAGCATCGATCGATACCAGGTGTGACACTGGTTATCGATCGATACCACCACCGATGCCACTGCTCGGTGTCACAGCTCGGTATCGCCACAGGGAGAACCCGGGGGAAAAAGCCCTTAACACCGAGGAAAGATACCGAGGTGTGTCATCGGTATCCACTGAAGAGCAAAGCCAAACACCAAGTATCGATCGATACCCCTCGGTATCGATCGATACCAAAGCTTCAGAAGCAATACACCGATGCCTTTTCTCGGTGTCACGGGTCGGTGTTGGTCCCGGGAAGATCCGGAGGAATTGGCCCCTAATACGGAGCAACGGTACCGAGGTGTGTCCTCGGTATCCCTTGAAGAACTGGCCCGACACCAAAGGTATCGATCGATACCGAGGGTATCGGTCGATACCAACCACTTTTTGCCCATTTTAACCGGGTCAATACCCGGTTTGTTCCGGGTTGACCCGGTTCGTTACTGTTCAGTATTTAAGCCCAAAGACCTAATCTTTAAGGGCTAAGTCTTTTATATGCAAAAACCTCTCTAAGAGTGATTTGTAGGATTGATCCTTTTAAGTTTATACAATTAAGTGTTTATTTGATTGAATCTCTTCTATCTATCTTCTTTTCATCTTGATTATTCAACATCTATCTATGGAATCATCCTCTATCAAAACTGATTTTGAGGGGTTCTTAATGGGTCTTGAGTAGTCTTTTAGGATCTTGAGATGGGTTAGATTTAGGGGATTCAGGGCTTGATCTAAGGTGTTTAGGATTAGGTTATATATTATCCTTCTTTGTTTAATGTTCTTATTGCTAAATCTAGCTTGAGAGAGTGGATTTAGATCATAGGCATTTCATGCATACCAAGTGTATGGTGAAATGCCTTGATCAATTATTCAAAGGATTTATGTTCTTAGCCTATGAGAATAGTTGTCTAAGGCATATTTTTGGTTGATCTAGTTTATATTCTCAATGCATGTTGATTGATAATTCACAAATGATGATTTGCTAATGAATTTGATAATTAACATAGTGATTAGTGCCTTGAAAGAGGACTAATCAAGATTAGAGATCATTAACCTAGGGATAGCTTGTTTGTGTGAATGAATGCCTTGGATCATGCTTGGGTCGCCTAATATCGATTACCCCATCTTAGGATTCGCTTTGCTTATTGCTTTTACATCTTGTTTAGTTTCTTATTACTTGTTTTATTTGCTTAATTTGGTTACTTAATTACAAAACCCACTCGTTTGGCTTAACTTACATAGGTTCCTTCATTCTAAGTGCTTGAAATCATTTCCCGATAGGTTCGATAACCTCTTATGCTCAATAGACATTTAGAGAATTGACTCTTAGGATTGCAAAAATCCTTGTATCAATAGGTTCAGGGTATTTCTCAAAAAATCAATGAATGCAGCTAAATTAACTAACATGATTCAGATTAAGCACAGTTCTAGAACTCAAATCACTAAAATATAGCTAACCAACTCTCGTTGCGAAAACTATCTAAATCTAAATCCTAGGAATTCCAAATCTCTTTGCGAATCCTAATGTCTAAATCAGCTTTAAAGTTCATGTTTGATATGTTCACAAATCAATTAAACCAAATCTCTTTGCGAATAATCAATTTGCTCACCTAAGGTTCTATCAAGTAATTAATCGCACTCTCGTGCCTAATCAATTATCCTAAGATCTAAGTTCCAGATTCGTCAACCTAGAATTAGCTTTGAGAACAACCTATGGCGAAGAACTAATTCAGATGGTGAATCCTAATAATAAATCAACCTAGCATTCAAAGAAATCCCTATGAGAAAACCCTAAACCTAAAGTGGATCTACTCAGACATGGAGATTGAAGGCAACATGTTTGAATAAATCATCAATAAAATAGATAGAATAACAAGAGGTTTTTGAGATCTGATCTCGAACGAAGGGAGATTCAGACTTGTCTCTCTAAAACCAAAATATAGAAAAAATAAAAGCTTCGCCTAAACAGATGGCTGTAAAACCTAATTATATAGCTAAAACACGTTCTGGGCCATCTTGTAAATATCAAAGTCTTCTGGGCCAATTCTGCAATTCTTCAACTCTTCAATAAGTCGCGATCCTTCTGTTTCCTCGACGGGTATCGATCGATACTAGGCAGTATCAATCGATACTCATGTGATTTCAACGTCTCAGCTACACGAATCTTCTGCTTCGCTCCAGAATATTTCAGAAAGCTCCAATATCTCCAATTAAGCTCCAAACGTGCTAAAACCTGTAAATGACTCTAAAAGACTACAAAACACTAGAAAGACTCTATTAAAAAGACTTATATCATGGCCTAAACAGGGTGAAAACCATGATATATCAAATATCCATCAATGTTGACAAACATTTGGTTATGTCGGGCATTCATGTCATACCAGGACTCGGTTGGAACGGAAACGGAAACGGAAATAGAAATGGAGCTGGAAACTGAGGTAGTTGAGCATTCACGGAAGCTGTGATGCTTATAGCTAATATGAGGAAACATACACTCTTGATCGACATGATGAATATATTGGGGATTAAGCAACAAGAGAAAAAGACGACTTAGAAATCCAATAATATGATTTTGTTAAGTTTGTTTTTTGTTTGATGAGTTCTAGTGATTGACTATTTGGTCTAATTTATAGGAAAAACAATGGAGTAGGGATACTAATTAGCTTGGCGAAACGTATTTAAGTTACATACTTTAATGTACTGTCGTTAAATTAAAAACTGTAAAAATGTTTGATCAATGCAGTAATGAAGCATTTTGACTACTTTTGTATCTTACCATTAATTTTGTTTTAGGGTCGACAATAGATTTGTTCTATTTCCAAATTGTAACTGTTTTGTTTATGAATCCGTTTATCGCTTCCCTTTGACATGGTCCATGTCTGTAATTTGGTTTGATTGACTTGAGTCACTTGACAAGTATGATACAAAAGAACTAGATGAACAAATGAAAGCAAAACTTAAAAATCTACTCATCAACATGATGATAGTTATGAGAATGTAGAAGAACATGTACGGAATCATTCCCAAAAATTCTACGACTTGTTAGAAGGAGCGAAAAATCCGTTATACGATGGGTGTCGTGAAGGTCACTCGCAGTTATTCTTTTCTGCTGAGCTCATGCAACATAAGACATATCATAATATGAGTGAGGTTAGTGGATTCGATGTGCGGAATGTTTAGTAAGTATTTACCTGAAGGAAACCAGGCAACATGTTCAAATTACGAGAAGGAAAGATTGATGGGCAATTTAGGCCTCCCATGTCATGCAATTGATGTTTGCATTAACAGTTGTATGATCTTCTGGAAAGAAGATAAAATGTTAGAAAAGTGTGGGTATTGTAATTCACCAAGATGGAGGCCTAACGAGCAAAACCGTAGGACCAAAGTATCATATAGTCGTATGTGGTATATGCCTATTGCTGACAGATTAAAGAGAATGTATCAAAGCGAGAAGAATGCAGCGGCAATGAGATGGCATGCCGAGCACGAAGCAAAGGAGGGAGAAATGTGTCATCCGTCTGATGGGGCGGAGTGGAAATATTTTCAGGATCGACATCCCCAGTTTGCCCAAGAAACCCGAAACGTTTATCTTGGATTATGTACAGATGGGTTCAATCAATTTGGCGAGTCAAAAAATCATTCGTTGTGGCATGTGGTCTTGACTCCATATAATTTACCCTCTGGTATGTGCATGAATACGGAGTACTTGTTTCTTACAATTATGAATTTTGGGCCAAATCATCTGCGAGGTAGTCTCGATATATTCCTTCGACCACTCATTGACGAGTTAAAAGAATTGTGGTCCAATGGCGTTGATGCGTACGAGTATGAGGGGATGGATAATTTAAGAATCACACTTTTCAAAGTGGTACGACCCTGTTATCGGTAGAGGCACTCGGAGGAGCAATGCTGGCATTGTAGACGTTCTTTCATCGAAATGGTTCAATAAATACGAACCTTTTATTCTAGGTACGTATATCCCTATATATATATATATTACTTTCTTGATAGATAATGTATTCATAAGTTCTTTATAATGACTTTGCATGCACAGCCTCTCAAGCGGATCAAGTTTGTTATATCCCATACCCATACAAGAAGAAACCGAAGCAATTGTGGCTAAATGTTGTTAAAGTCAACCTGCAAGGACATATTTCAGGAGAATATGACTACACATAACCGACTCTTTTGCAATAAGAAAATGATGATCATGTAGTGCTGACTACAATTGAAGATCTCATAGTGCGAGACGAGAATCTGGTACAAGGAGAGAACCCAATAAATCTCGATTACGATGTTGGAGATGCGGAAGGAAACGACGAATTCCAATGTAATTCATCGTCTTCAGATGATGAAGTTGAAGTTGATGAAGAACCTTACGAAATAATATTCTAATGCATAAGGTAGTTATATTTGATAATGAAGTTTATTAATGGTTTATCTTATTTATTTGGGTTTTGTATGTGAAACCATAATATTAAAACTTAAGCAAAAATTAAACCATAATATTAAAACTTAAGAAAAAATTATACAATTAAGCAAAAATTAAACAAATAAGGTTAACAAAATTTAATTAAATTAACTAATTTGGGCCCAAATTTTCGCCAAATTTAACGAGGGAACATTTCCCTCTAACCCAAATGAGAGACTTAGCGAAACTTAGAAGGGTTATCTGCTTCTCTACAAGCTCGACTAAAAAGAGTTATCTGCTTCTGTTTTCTCCGATAACCCTAGCCCCCGATTTTCTCTCAACCCCTAGCAAACTCGTTTATTCTGATGTCTGGCCGTGGAAAAGTTTCGACTAGAGGACGAGGAGCACGACGCACTGCGACAACAGCCGCGAATCGAAGAGCTATATCTCCCGGTTAGACAAGGATCTCGCCTCCGAAGGGAAAATCAAAGAAAACCACCTCGCCGCTTCCGCCTCAGTATTCATTCACGCTGGCGGACGCTTCAACCTCCGTGACTCCTCACAGCCGTGTCCCAGTATTCTCCGAAGGTGTCAAAGATTTCCCTCCTCTGCTGCAGCTTTTGACCAGTAGGAGCCAACCAGGATCTGGAAACTCAGGAACCGATCCTCGAGCCTCTGCTTCTCCAAGACCCTCTACTTCTGCTTCTGAAGCTCGACCCTCTGCTTCTCTTCAAGCTCGACCCTCTGCTTCTCTTCAACCTCGACCCTCAGCTTCTCTTCAACCTCCACCTGATGCGACTCAAGCTCGATCCGCTCCTTCTCCTCAAGCTCCACCCGCTGCGTCACCACAAGCTCAGAGTTATGAGGCTCAAAACGATCACCTGGAAGAAGACGAAGAGGAGTATGATGAAGACTACGAGGAAGTTGATTTTGACGGTGACGAAGGATTGCAACCACATCTCGCAGTAGGAGGAATAACATTGGAGAAACCTCACCGACTATCATCTTGATCAAGAATGTTGTAGACTTCAGCAAGAGTAGGAAGTGCCTTCTTCATGATGATATTTCTTCAAGTAAACAACTTATTTCCCCCTCAGAATTATCATATAGTAACATATCTACACAAAGTTACAAGCTCGTCCTAGTTTCCCATCGTTTGAAAGTTAAAAACTTATATCCACAATTTGAAAGTTCGAAACATATTTACACACAAACCACGATTTACCTCGGTTTATAGTGTACCCATCCAATTTTAACCACCTAAACCAAAATTAAACCCAATAACAATTTTAACGATATTCTTCTTCCCTATTCTCTATCTAATCTCTCTCGTCAATCCTCCTTCCAACTATCATGATGAACATTTTGACATACTTGGTGTCGCTTTCTCTTCATTCTTCTTTTACTTGGGTCGATACGAATTCCGATTTTGATCTTCGATTCCCATTTCGTATTCGTTTTGTTTAAACACTTTTTGGGGGTTTCTGATTTTGTGGGTAACGTGTTTATAAAACAGAGTAATTTTACTTCTTCTCCTTCTTCCTTTCTTTTTTCTTTTTTCCTGAAGATCCGATTTTAGTTTTGGTTCTCATGGATTCGATTTCGTTTCTCGATTTCGTTTCCTTAATAGTTTTTGCGTTGTAGAATCATTGTGGCTATCAATTGAAAGATATATCAAACATGCCATTTGAGAATAACGACGATGGATGCGGTGGAGGAAACTCGTGTGGCGCTGTATTTACGCGGTGGTTTGTGGCGGTGGAGGATACGGGAGGGAAGAGAAGGGAGATTGAGCTTGTGGTGGGTGGAGAACACGACGCGTAGGAGGATAGGAGGAGGAGTCGCCAGAGAGATGTGTTCGAGGGGATCGATTTGAGCGAGATAGAGATGAAGACGGAGAAGAAAGAGAGAGAAGAAGTTGGACGGATCAGCATATGCTCTCCGCCGAAGAACGCTTTACTATTGATGATGTATAGATATGATTCGGTAATGGTGGCGGCGCTAGCAAACTGGGTTCGAGAGAGGCAGATGTCCCTCAACGATGGCACGCAAGGAGGAGATGTGGAGGAAGATGAAGAGTTAAGAAGACGGCTTGAGCTGGATTTGGAAGCTAAGAAACGGATCGAGTTATGCATTATGCTGCATGGAATCGGAAGCGGGTACACGGAATTGGGAGCGTTTAGAAGCGCGAAATCAAATTTTAAAAAAAAAATAGGAAGCGAGTATGTGTTGGGAGTATTTTATATATAAATAAATATATATATATATATATATATATATATATTAAACACCAAACATATTAAAAATATATATATGTTAAACAACAAAAATTCTGTAACTCAATTAAAAAATAATAATACTTAAATCATAAGTTGATATCGTAATTGTTTAAAATTATTTTTGCCTTCTTCTCTATGTCCCTCTCAAATTAATAATTAATCTGCATAATTAAAAATAAATAAACTATACTCCCTCCGTTTCTTTATATAAGATGTTTTGGCTAAAATCACAAAGATTAAGAAAATTATTTTTCTTTAAAAAATATCATTTAATATACAAGTTAAAAATAATTTAGCCAATTAAAAAAAATCTGCATAATATAATTGGTCACACGGTTTTTAATAACTGTAAAAGTTGCATTGAAATATGAGAACATCTTATATTTTGAAACAAAAAAAACCTCTAAAACATCTTATATGAAGAAACGGAGGGAGTATCTAATTTTATCTCCCTCTCCCTCTCGCCGCCGCCGTGACCACTATCCTTACACCTCTTCTCTTTTCTTTTCCTTTCTCTCTCCTTTCTTCTTCTCTTTTCTCTTTTCTCTTTCTTCTTTTTCATTCTTTTTCTGCCGATTCTTCTTCTCTCCACGTCCGATTCATGCCGGCAACTTCTCCGGCTAACTGCCCAGCTCCGCTCCTATCTTCTCTCTTCTTTCCTCTCTTTTCTCTCCCAAGTTTCGCGGTGACGATTTGCTCCAGGAATCAATCACCGTCGCACTTCGTCACAGCTAGATCCACTGGAGTTTCAAATCGGCGAAAAGATTCGGTTCTCTCTTTCTCTCTCTCTCTCTCTCTCTCTCTCTCTCTCTCTCTCTCTCTCTCTCTCTCTCTCTCTCTCTCTCTCTCTCGTACGCTTCCATTGCGATTCCAAACTCCACTTTTCCGGAATTGCGATTCCGACCGATTCCGATTCCGACTCCGATTCCAAAGCCGGAATTGGAGCTTCGCCGGCGATTCCGTGCAACCTAGGTTATGCGAGAGAGGAAGAAGATGGTTCAAATTGGTTAAAGTTGTAATTGGGTTTAATTTCGGTTTGTTTTTGTATTTAGGTGGTTAAAGTTAGATTGGTACACAGTAAACCAAAATAAATTGTACGATGTGTGTAATTTTGTTCTGAAATATGACTGTGTATACACGTTTTGAACTTTTAAACTATGGAGATATAAGTTTTTAACTTTGAAATGATGGGAGACTAGGATGAAATTGTAACTTTGTGTGGATCTGTTACTATATGATACTTCTGAGGGGGAAATAGGTCGTTTACCCTATTTCTTATGATGATTGCATAAGACTCATTAAGACCAACCAGAAATTTGATAATTTTAGTTCTCTATGCATTCAATTGCAGACAAGAAGCTTTGCCACAAGTACAAGTACAAGGCTCATCTGGCTCTTCAAGTACTTTCCAGATTACTCCACAACGTTTTGAGAGTAGTGTAGTAATCTTGAAGAAATAAAGATACTTGAAGAAGATCTTGTATCTCTTGTGTGAGATATAAAGTATGATGCAAATTTTTCATATGAAATCTACTATGCAAATCTTAAGATACTACGATAAATCTGAGGCGAGACAGAGTTCAACAACCATGATTTAACCATGCTTTTGCATCTAGACCAAATACAAAAGTTAAAACCCGATTCTGTAAGACGAGGCAATGTACCATCTACAAAACCGATCTTATTCTTAGCATCTAGAGAAATACACCTTGCATTATTCTAATCATCGTAGTTTGATCCATCGAGTCGGAGAGAAACGATTTGCAAACATGGATAATCGGCATTATGCATGAAGAATGGCGAGTGAACCGAATCTATGGAGTCCACAACAATTGTAGCACGCGATGCTCAAGGAACGAGATCGGAAATCACCAGATAAGCAATCGGAATAGGAGCTGTCGAATCGGAACGGGATCAGGTTGATTTTCGCGGAATTTTCTTCACATACACCATTAGAGTTTCGAATTGGTCAGTAGAAATCAAATATTGAGCTCAGAATTAGTGAATTCAAAGAAAAACGAAGAGAAATTTTAGTTTTGATGGCTGTGCTATCATATTATGAACAAGAGAATAAGATAGGTTGAAGAAGAAAGTTTATTATGAAATTATATTTTCTTCTTCTAATTCAAAATTGTTATCTGTACAAATATTATTATACATGTATAGCTACTGAACTATTCTAAGCTGTACATGGTTTAACTTAACCAGATAGTAAACCAGATTAAAACAATCTTCTATACTCTACAATAGTTTTGCTTCGAATTCTGGGTGTACATGACACACAAACAAAGGGTTGACGAGTGGATATTTATTTGGGGTAAACGAAGATATTAATTTGGTACGTCAACTCTAGAGTCAATAGATATTTGATATTTCAAATGCAAACAAGAAGACCAAGAAAATAAAGCTGAAAAGGAAATATTACCGATAAAATGATATGGAGAGAAACCGTGTAAATAACGTTCACACATTTAACACAAAACTTATCTGAAAGCTTCAAAGATAAATTACTCAAATATATGCACAAAAGAATTTCTAAGAAAGAAGAAAAAAAAAAAGAACACAAAACAGTGCCTTAGAGAGAGATGAGAAGTGTACCAAACTACCACCATTCTTACACCTTCGTCTTCATCTTCTTAGTCTTAAATCTGTGTCATGCTTTCTCTATCTCTGCAAACACTTTGTCGTCTACAAAATCTATCACTATCTCAAGCAACAAAACCATTATATCTCCCAATGAAATCTTCGAGCTCGGTTTCTTCAATCCCGGATCAAGTTCTCGTTGGTATCTCGGGATTTGGTACAAGAAAATCTCTACAAGAACCTACGTGTGGGTTGCGAACAGAGACAATCCTCTCTCTAGTTCCATCGGAACTCTCAAAATCTCCCACAATAATCTTGTCATTTTCGATCAATTCGATACACATGTTTGGTCGACGAATTTAACCGGAGGAGTTGTGAGCTCTACTGTGGTTGCAGAGCTTCTCGATAATGGTAATCTCGTGCTCAGAGACTCCAAGAATAACGATCCAGATAGATTTTTTTGGCAGAGTTTTGATTTTCCCACAGATACTTTACTTCCGGAGATGAAACTGGGTTGGGATCTCCAAACCGGAATCAACAGATTCTTGACATCCTGGAAAACTCCAGATGATCCTTCAAGCGGCGATTTCTTCACTAAACTTGAAACCAGAGGGTTCCCTGAGTTTTACGTATGCAACAGAGATTCGATATTGTATCGGAGCGGTCCGTGGAACGGAATCCGGTTTAGTACCATACCGGAGATGGAACCAATTGATTACATAGTTTACAATTTCACCGCGACTAATGAAGAAGTGACTTACTCATATCGGATCACCAAAACCAACATTTACGGGAGAGTAAGCCTAAGCACCACGGGATTATTTCAACGTTTCACTTGGATTGAGACAGCATATAGTTGGAAACAATTATGGTATTCACCAAAGGATCTATGCGATAACTACAAAGAGTGTGGGAATTACGGTTATTGCGATTCTAACACTTCACCGGTTTGTAATTGTATCAAAGGGTTTGAGCCGATGAATGAGCAAGCGTGGGCTTTGAGAGATGATTCCGCTGGTTGCGTGAGGAAGACTAGGCTTAGCTGTGATGGTAGAGATGGGTTTGTGCGGTTGAAGAAGATGAAATTGCCGGATACTACAGCGACAACTGTGGACAGAGGAATTGGGAAGAAAGAATGTGAAGAGAGGTGTCTAAAATATTGTAATTGCACGGCGTTTGCTAATACGGATATCCGTAATGGCGGGTCAGGTTGTGTGATTTGGACCGGAGACATTTTCGATATTCGAAATTATGCTAAGGGAGGCCAGGATCTTTACGTTAAGCTAGCCGCTGCCGATCTGGGTTAGTTCTTTCTCCTTGGCATTTTTAATGGGGTTTTTAAAAAAAAACTTTTTGTTGACTAAGATGTTATGATGAGCCGAAATCCATGCATCCTCTCACACAACGTACCAAATTATGTAATATGGTATCTTCCAAGCGCGGTTTAAACTCCCAATCTCTGGATCCAACCAAGTATATTGCTGATGCTTGCTAATATTTTTTGTATACGGATTTTTAGTTATTATACTGCCTACTGTTCTTGAATTTAACCGAACGTTTTCTAGTTTTCTTTTTCCTCCTTTCAAACTTCTTATACTTTTTAGATGTTGATGTGTTAACTGTTAAGTAGGTTTAGTTAACTTTAATCATTTTAAAAAAGTATGAGTGGAATACAAAAAAAAAATTCCACCAATTCTCCTGCAAAATATTAGAAGAATGTTTTCTTCTCAAATTTGTTCATTCTTTCAGTTATTTTTCCACACTTTTCAATTTAAATGGTGGAACTATAGAGGGATCCTTAATTCCACCAATTTTTGTTCCTCTAAATATACAACCATTTGCACCCAAATTGCAATGCTTAGCATAACTTCTGATTACTATATTATTCACAACAACTTAAATATCTCAAGATTAGTATGGATTAAGCTAGATTAAATACCAAAAATAAATAATATTTAGGTTTACTATTGTTTTGGATATATAAGTCCAAAACAATTATTTTGTTTGTTATTCGTATAATTTTTTTTATCGAAAATACACCAAAGTTTATATTACGTAGAAAAAAATATATGCTTCGTTTTTATTGCAGAGGACAAGAGAACAAAAAATGGAAAAATCATAGGTTCGAGTATTGGAGTGAGCATTTTGCTTCTTTTAAGTTTTATCATCTTCCGTTTTTGGAAAAGGAAGCAGAAGCGATCAATATCAATTAAAACACATATTGGTAAATTCCATTTCCTTTATTTTTGTCTTTTAATTTTGAAAATCATGTTTTGATTGTTTTTTGGGTCTGAATGAAACATTCGATCAGTGAGAAGCCAAGATCCGCTAATGAAGGAAATGGTAATACCAAGCAGGAGATCCAGATCCAGAGAAAACAAAACAGAGGATCTAGAGCTTCCATTGATGGAGTTTGAAACTGTTTCCATGGCAACAAACAATTTTTCAAACGCCAACAAGCTTGGACAAGGTGGTTTCGGTATTGTTTACAAGGTATAAGTGAGTCAAAATTTATTCAAAATCAATCACTGCACAAGGTTTCATTGTATAGTCAAATGTGTGGTAATAGGGGAGGTTACTTGACGGGAAAGAAATCGCCGTAAAGAGACTATCGAAAATGTCTTTACAAGGGACCAATGAGTTCATGAACGAGGTTAGACTAATTGCAAGGCTTCAGCACATAAACCTTGTCAGGTTACTTGGTTGTTGCGTCGATAAGGACGAGAAGATGTTGATCTACGAGTACTTGGAGAATCTAAGCCTTGATTCTCATCTCTTTGGTTAGTCATTTAAAACAGCTTCTGTTCTAACAATTGAACATCTTTGGGAAAAAGTTAACACGTTTTTGGTTGTGGTCTATTTGTAGACAAAACCCGACGCTCTAACTTTGTCTTTAATTGGCAAAAAAGATTTGATATTACCAATGGTATTGCTAGAGGACTTCTATATCTTCACCAAGATTCGCGGTTTAGGATTATCCATAGAGACTTGAAAGCAAGTAACATCTTGCTTGACAAAAATATGACTCCGAAGATCTCAGATTTTGGGATGGCCAGGATCTTTGGACAGGATGAGACAGAAGCTAATACGAGGAAGGTGGTCGGAACTTAGTAAGCAATCATCCTTTAAAACAACAAAGAGCTTTTGTTTTAAATCCAAATTAGAAAGACCTCATAATATATGAGTTTAATCTTTGTTATGCAGCGGCTACATGTCTCCTGAATATGCAATGAACGGGATATTCTCGATGAAGTCGGATGTTTTCAGCTTTGGGGTGTTGCTTCTTGAGATTATAAGTGGCAAGAGGAGTACAAGATTCTACAACTCAACTGGTGACCTTAGTCTCCTCGGTTGTGTAAGCTAAGAACCTCTTGAATTTGATCTTGTTCTACACTCCTAATCTGATGATAACACAAAAAGAAAGATTCCATATTTATGAACAGGTGTGGAGGAATTGGAAAGAAGGAAAAGGGCTAGAGATCGTAGATCCGATCATCATAGATTCTTCATCATCAACGTTCCAAACACGTGAAGTATTAAGATGTATACAAATTGGTCTCTTGTGTGTTCAAGAACGTGCTGAAGACAGACCAGTGATGTCATCAGTAATGGTGATGCTTGGAAGCGAAACTACAGCTATTCCTCAGCCTAAACGGCCCGGATTTTGCATCGGCAAAAGTCCACTTGAGACTGATTCAAGTAAACAACATGGCGATGAATGGACAGTTAACCAAATCACTCTCTCGGTCATTGACGCTCGGTAATTGGAAAGTTACCGAGCCAATTTTTTATATGCATATTATTTTCAATGTAAGTTTCAATAGCAAGGTACTACATGATTCGATCAATTCACGAAAGAAGATTCTCCAGAAGTGAAGTCGATCCCCATGTAGGTTCACCTCAAAAAAATTCCTATGAATATGTTCTCATTGAAAGGATTAAGCTTCATTACAAGTGCTGTGGGAGAACCGAAGCGCTTGCATCCAGAAACAGCTGCTTGTTCGAGTTTCGAGATAGCAAAGGTTTTTGTCAATGCTGATCTTTCTAAAGACTTACCGAAAAAGATCAATTTCTCAAAACATGGTAAGGAATCGCTGGTGGAGTTTTATTACCCGTGGTTGCCTCCGAGATGTACCACATGTAAAAGATCAATTTTTTATATGCATATTATTTTCAATGTAAGTTTCAATAGCAAGCTGTAATTTATTTAGAAAAAGACGCAGAAGTTTGATATTGTGGTATAGATAAAATCGTAAAATTTAGACCTTCAACTTCAACCCCCTAATCCTCTAGACACTATTTTTGAAGAATAAAAGAGTCCGAGTCCTAAGGTTTCTGTTTTAAGTTTTGTTTGATTAATCAAGCTAAGAATAAGTCTTCCTGGTTTGTAGGAGATAAGTTTGAGGTTACGGGTCTTTAGTAAGTTGTTAGTTGTAGAAGCTATAAGAGCTCTATCTTGTAATCGTTTTTCATCTGTGTGAAATACAGTACGATCTCAGTTCTTATATAGCTAAAGTTAACAAGTGGTATCAGAGCAATTAACGAACCTGAGAGAAGATGAGTGAAAAAGATACTATGATCATACCTAAGTTTGATGGAGATTATGAGCATTGGGCTATGCTCATGGAGAACTTGCTTCGGTCCAAGGAGTGGTGGGATCTCATCGAGACAGGGATCCCAGGACAAGAAAGAGGAACCGTGCTGACTGGAGCTCAGAGAGCCGAGCTGCTGGAGAAGATAGCGGAGAAGACGGTCACAGACCACAAGGTAAAGAATTACCTCTTTGCCTCGATTGACAAAATAATCCTGAAGACGATAGCAAAGAAAGATACCTCAAAGGACATCTGGGATTCTATGAGGACAAAGTATCAGGGTAACAAGAGGGTTCAGAGTGCCCAGTTGCAAAGGCTGCGAAGAAACTTCGAAGTTTTGGAGATGAAGGAAGGAAACACCATCACAGAATACGTCTCAAAGGTGATGTTGGTGGCAAATGACATGAGGAATCTCGGGGAAGACATACCAGATGCCAAAATTGTTGAGAAGATTCTCCGAACTTTGGTGGAAAAGTTCACATATGTGGTGTGTGCGATTGAGGAGTCAAACGACATCACGGAGCTGTCGGTTGATGGACTCCAGAGTTCTTTGCTTGTTCATGAACAAAACTTGAGCAAACACAGTGGAGAAGAACATGTACTGAAGGCCGAAAGTGGAAGAGGAAGAGATGGTTACTCTTATACTCGGGGCCGAGGAGGATACCGAGGAAGATGTGTTGCTCATGGCGCAGATAGAACTCGCAAAGACTGAAGGTGATACAATGTGGTATCTGGATTCCGGTTGCAGCAACCACATGTGTGGAATCCGGGAATGGTTCACTGAGATTGATACCAAGTTTCGACAGCATGTGAAACTTGGAGATTATCGAAGAATGCAAGTAGAAGGAAAAGGGAGCTTGCGTCTTGAGATTAATGGCATAACTCAAGTATTTTCCTCTGTTTACTTTGTGCCGGGACTGAAGAACAATCTCTTAAGCGTTGGACAGCTGCAGCAGAAGGGATTGAGAATCATTATAGAGGATGATATGTGTGAAATCTGGCACAAACAACAGAAGAGGCTGATCATGCACTCAACAATGTCAGCAAACATGATGTTTGTAGTTCTGGCAAAAGTGAAAGAAGCAAAGGAAGACGCAGAAGTAAACAATATAGAGAGCCATGTAGAGGATGCAGAGGAGATCTGGCACAAGAGATTTGGTCACTTAAGTCGCCACAGCTTAGTTACTCTGGCTGAAAAAGAGATGGTGAAAGACTTGCCAAAGATCAGTGTGAAAGAAGCTGTGTGTGAGATCTGTATGAAGGGGAAGCAGAATCGGGAAAACATACCAAAACACAGTGTGTGGAGGCCAAATCGAGGATTGGAGCTAGTGCATAGTGACATATGTGGCCCCATAACACCGGTGTCTGAGAATGGTAAAAGGTACATCATTAATTTCATTGATGATTATAGCCGTAAGTGCTGGACTTACTTTTTGGTAGAAAAATCAGAAGCCTTGAAGATGTTCAAAGAAATTAAAGCTGCTGCAGAGAGAGAGCTAGGAGAACTATTGGTCTGTCTGAGAACAGATCGAGGAGGTGAGTTCAATTCGAAGGAGTTTAATGACCACTGTGCTGAGAAAGGCATCAAACGTCAACTTACTGTAGCTTACACACCTCATCAAAATGGAATTGCTGAGAGGAAGAACAGAAGCATAATGAACATGGTGAGATCCATGCTGTTTGGTATGAAAGTACCGTTGAGATTCTGGCCAGAAGCAGCTCAGTATGCAGTGCATATACTGAATAGGAGTCCAACAAATGTTCTTGGAGAAGTAACACCTGCAGAAAATGGAGTAAGCACAAGCCTTCGGTGAAACACTTGCGAGTGTTTGGATGCACATCGTTTGCATTGATTTCATATGACAGGAGGGTAAAGCTGGATGAGAAAAGCATCAAATGTGTGATGTTTGGAGTCAGCAAATAGTCCAAAGCGTATAGACTCTATAATCCAGAGACGAAGAAAATCATTATCAGCAAGGACGTCAAGTTTGATGAGATGAAACCATGGAACTGGGATGAAAAACCAGAAGATAGCAAGCTGATCCTTGAAGCTGGGGAGGAACAAGTCGAGAAAATTCCAACTCAGACAAGAGGAAAGGAAGAAAATCAGAATGGAAATGAGGTCGTGGAGACTGAGGTAACCCAGGCAGAACCCGAGGAGCAAACAGTAAGTAGAAGCAGCACTGGGAGAGCAATCGTAAGACCAGCCTGGATGAAAGATTTTCAGTGTAACACAGGAAAGGGACAAGAATTGCTGATACAAGATGATGAAGAAGATTTGATGATGCTGTTCACTGCAGAAAATGATCCAGAAAGGTTCGAAGAAGCAGTGGAACATGAAAAATGGAGGAAAGCGATGGAAGCTGAAATCAGTTCTATAGAAGAGAACAATACTTGGGAACTGATTGACTTGCCTACAGGAGCTAAAGTGATTGGGGTTAAATGGGTTTACAAGACGAAATTTAATGAAAAAGGATATGTGGACAAGTTTAAGGCAAGATTAGTTGCCAAATGATTCCATCAGAGACATGGAATCGACTTTCATGAGGTGTTTGCACCTGTTGCCAGGTGGGACACGATCAGGCTGATCCTTGCTCTAGCCGCTCAAAAGGGATGGAGTGTACACCAACTAGATGTGAAGAGCGCATTTCTACATGGAGAGTTGAATGAAGATGTCTATGTAGAGCAGCCCAGAGGATTTGAATCAAGACAAGAGATGGAGAAAGTTTATAAGCTGAAAAAGGCGTTGTATGGACTAAAACAGGCACCAAGGGCATGGTACAGTAGGATCGAGAATTACTTCATGAGAGAAGGATTTACGAAATGCTATTGCGAGCACACTCTGTTCGTAAAAAGGAAAGGTGAAGATGTTGTGATCTTAAGCTTGTATGTAGATGATCTCATCTATACAAGCAACTCTGTTTCAATGCTTGAAGAGTTCAAGGCATCGATGAAGAATGAATTTTCTATGACGGATCTAGGACGAATGAAATACTTTCTTGGAGTTGAGGTGACTCAGGATGAACAAGGAATCTTCATTTGTCAGAGGAAGTATGCAATGGAAACAGTGAAGAAGTTTGGTATGGAAAACTCCAATCCGGTTAGAAATCCAATTGTTCCAGGGAACAAACTGACAAGAGAAAGGTCGGGACCAGCTGTGGATTCAACTGCATTCAAGCAACTCGTTGGCAGTCTGAGGTACTTGACTGCTACCAGACCTGATCTTATTTATTCTGTTAACTTGGTGAGCAGATTCATGGAAAACCTAACCGAGCAACATCTGTTGGCGGCGAAAAGAATTCTGAGGTATGTACAAGGAACAATTGGATTTGGAATTCAATACAAATGTGGGGAAAAAGAAGCATTAGTGGGCTATGTTGATAGTGACTATGCTGGAGATGAAGATGACAGAAAAAGTACTTCGGGTTATACATTCATGTTTGGAAAAGGAGCGGTGTCATGGTCATCAAAGAAGCAATCTATTGTCACTTTGTCTACAACAGAGGCAGAGTTTGTGGCAGCAGCAAATGGAGCTTGTCAAGTTGTGTGGTTGAGAAATGTGCTTGAAGAGATCGGATTTGCTCAGGAAAATGGTACAGTGGTGTTTTGTGATAATAGTTCTACTATCAAGCTGTCAAAGAATCCAGTCTTACATGGGAGAAGCAAACACATCCATGTAAGGTTTCATTTCTTACGTGATCTTGTGAATGATGGAGTTATTGAGATGGAGTATTGTTCAACTCAAGATCAACTGTCTGATATCATGACAAAGGCGGTGAAGCTGGATGTTTTTGAGAAACTCATAAGGTGTATGGGAGTGTGTTTGAAGGAAGAATAAACTGGAAGCTAGGTGTTTCCAGTTTAGGGGAGGAATTGAAGAATAAAAGAGTCCGAGTCCTAAGGTTTCTGTTTTAAGTTTTGTTTGATTAATCAAGCTAAGAATAAGTCTTCCTGGTTTGTAGGAGATAAGTTTGAGGTTACGGGTCTTTAGTAAGTTGTTAGTTGTAGAAGCTATAAGAGCTCTATCTTGTAATCGTTTTTTATCTGTGTGAAATACAGTACGATCTCAGTTCTTATATAGCTAAAGTTAACAATTTTTGAAGTGAATTTTAACATTTACTTATTAACCTTTATTTTTATTTTTTATTTTTTTGACAAATACGCAATCCATTTATAGATTAAATTAATACATTCTCCATATCATTAAACAAATAAGGAACAAAAGTACCTATAAAAGAAAAAAATAAATATTTTCGAACGTACGAATTCTTCGCTAGCAAATCAGCTTTCGAATTCTTGTCTCGTGGTCGATGACACAAAAAAATCACATAACTCTTAACCAATGTTTAAAATTGTGCTATGCGCTAGTCGGGCGGTTAGGTTGGACCTAGCGCCTAGCCTAAATATCGGAGATTAGTTTTTAACTATTTTTTAATTTATTTTAAGATTTATATATTTTCATGATTAAATTTGTTATATATAGATTTTTCAAAACAATTATGAAAGAAATATATTTGATTTTCAATCTAGAAAGACATACACAAATCAAGATCAAACTCACATCTAATTCAAAAAACAAAAAAGAAATCCAATCACATGATACACAAAAAATAGATTGTCTTGATCTTGAGAATACACAAAAAATAGTTCAAGGACATAAAAATCTTCATCCTTTTCTTCTCCAATGAAACCTGCTGAAAACAGAAAAATAATGTCATTATGAACTTGTTGCAAAACGATTACGATACATACACAAGTAGAAACCATAATGAACAAATGACACTCACATATGCCAAAATCTAAGACTATTACGATACCTACAGAAGTGCATATGTACAAACTTTCATCAGAAAACTAGTAGATAGAGACATCAAAACCAAAATATCATAATATCAAAACATACACATCAAAGAAAGGCAAAGTGAGAAACATTACACTAACCTGATTACGAAGTTTGTGAGTCACGAAACAGAGGAATTTCTTGGTATAAATCAGGTTCAAACTCCATGTCAACGCACTACAAGAAAACAGGGAAATAGCAACTGAAATTTGCGACTAAAAAGGTGGTCGCAAAAATGGCGACTAGGTTGCGACTACATGGCGACGGCGTTGCGACTAAAATAAATTCGTCGCCACTCAGTCGCTATTTTGCGACTAATTTAATTAGTCGCTAAATGGCGACGAAGTTGCGACCAAATTCGGCGGGTCGCCAAATTTTTTTTAAAAAAGACATGTGTTGATTGTGTGTGGTTAGTGAAAATAATTTTTGCGACTACTAAAATTAGTCGCCAAATAGTAGCAAAATTGCGACGAATTTGCGACTAAATTCGGCGGGTCGCTAAAAAATTTGGGAAAACCACGTGTTTATCGTTTGTGGTAGGTGTAACTACTTTTTGCGACTACAATATGGAGTCGCAATTTAGTCGCAAAAAGTCTATATAAGCAAACCTCACACATTGTTTCATCTCACTCCACACGTAAATTGTTTCAAAGTTGAGAGAATCTTCTTCTTTTTTTTTTTTCAAACGAGAATCTTCTTTTTTAAAGTTTGAAAATGTGGGGAAATTACAATTATAGTAATGGCCGGGAGTGGATGTATCGAAGGTTCGATGAAACGACGGGTAATATCTCAGCAGAGTTTAGAGATGGGGTGGATAATCAATTCATGACATTTGCAAATAGCCAGGAGCTTACGCAGAGCAATGGCGGTAAGTTTTATGTCCTTGTAGTGTTTGCAAGAATAATAGATTTTTACCAGGGGCTAAAATTTGGAGCAATTTGTATAACAATGGATTTGTGCCTGGTTATTATGTTTGGTATAAGCATGGGGAAGAACTCGATATGAGTTTAGGAACGAGTTATGGTGATACAACGTGGGTAGGTGATCAGAGTGAAGAAGTGGGTAATGTAGAAGGTAGATATGTGGATATGGTGAATGATGCATTTCATCATAATGTTAATTTTGATAACTATCATCAGCATGATGATAGTTATGAGAATGTAGAAGAACCTGTACGGAATCATTCCCAAAAATTCTACGACTTGTTAGAAGGGGCGAAAAATCCTTTATACGATGGGTGTCGTGAAGGTCACTCGCAGTTATCCTTTGCTGCTGAGCTCATGCAACATAAGACATATCATAATATGAGTGAGAGGTTAGTGGATTCGATGTGCGGAATGTTTAGTAAGTATTTACCTGAAGGAAACCAGGCAACATGTTCAAATTACGAGACGGAAAGATTGATGGGCAATTTAGGCCTCCCATGTCATGCAATTGATGTTTGCATTAACAATTGTATGATCTTCTGGAAAGAAGACGAAAGGTTAGAAAAGTGTGGGTTTTGTAATTCACCCAGATGGAGGCCTAATGAGCAAAACCGTAGGACCAAAGTACCATATAGTCGTATGTGGTATATGCCTATTGCTGACAGATTAAAGAGAATGTATCAAAGCGAGAAGACTGCAGCGGCAATGAGATGGCATGCCGAGCACGAAGCAAAGGAGGGAGAAATGTGTCATCCGTCTGATGGGGCGGAGTGGAAATATTTTCAGGATCGACATCCCCAGTTTGCCCAAGAAACCTGAAACGTTTATCTTGGATTATGTACAGATGGGTTCAATCCATTTGGCGAGTCAAAAAATCATTCGTTGTGGCATGTGGTCTTGACTCCATATAATTTACCCCCTGGTATGTGCATGAATACGTACTTGTTTCTTACAATTATGAATTTTGGGCCAAATAATCCGCGAGGTAGTCTCGATATATTCCTTCGACCTCTCATTGACGAGTTATAAGAATTGTGGTCCAATGGCGTTGATGCGTACGAGTATGAGGGGATGGATAATTTAATAATCACACTTTTCAAGTTTAAGTGGTACGACCCTGTTATCGGTAGAGGCACTCGGAGGAGCAATGCTGGCATTGTAGACGTTCTTTCATCGAAATGGTTCAATAAATACGAATCTTTTATTCTAGGTACGTATATCCGTATATATATATATTA
Source organism: Eutrema yunnanense (assembly GCA_002933935.1). NCBI lineage: Eukaryota > Viridiplantae > Streptophyta > Magnoliopsida > Brassicales > Brassicaceae > Eutrema > Eutrema yunnanense. The sequence goes on from PKML01015391.1 coordinate 35,102, forward strand.
CTTTCTTGATAGATAATGTATTCATAAGTTCTTTATAATGACTTTGCATGCACAGCCTCTCAAGCGGATCAAGTTTGTAATATCTCATACCCATACAAGAAGAAACCGAAGCAATTGTGGCTAAATGTTGTTTAAGTCAACCCGCGAGGACATATTTCAGGAGAATATGACTACACAGAACCGACTCTTTTGCAACAAGAAAATGATGATCATGTAGTGCTGACTACAATTGAAGATCTCGTAGTGCGAGACGAGAATCTGGTACAAGGAGAGAACCCAATAAATCTCGATTACGATGTCGGAGATGCGGAAGGAAACGACGAATTCCAATGTAATTCATCGTCTTCATATGATGAAGTTTAATTTGATGAAGAACCTTACTAAATAATATTCTAATGCATAAGGTAGTTATATTTGATAATGAAATTTATTAATAGTTTATCTTATTTATTTGGGTTTTGTATGTGAAACCATAATATTAAAACTTAAGCAAAAATTAAACCATAATATTCAAACTTAAGAAAAAGTTATACAATTAAGCAAAAATTAAACAAATAAGGTTAACAAAAATTAATTAAATTAACTAATTTGGGGCCAAATTTTTGCCAAATTTAACGAGGGAACATTTCCCGCTAACCCAAATGAGAGACTTAGCGAAACTTAGAAGGGTTATCTGCTTCTCTTCAAGCTCGACTAAAAAGAGTTATCTGCTTCTGTTTCCTCTGATAACCCTAGCCCCCGATTTTCTTTCAAACCCTAGCAAACTCGTTTATTCCGATGTCTGGCCGTGGAAAAGTTTCGACTAGAGGACGAGGAGCACGACGCACTGCACAGCCGCGAATCGAAGAGCCATATCTCCCGGTGAGACAAGGATCTCGCCTCCGAAGAGAAAATCAAAGAAAACCGCCTCGCCGCTTTCTGCCTCAGTATTCATTCACGCCGGCGGACGCTTCAACCTCCGTGACTCCTCGTAGCCGTGTCCCAGTATTCTCCGTAGGTGTCAAAGATTTCCCTCTTCCGCCGCAGCTTTTGACCAGTAGGAGCCAACCAGGATCTGGAAACTCAGGAACCGATCCTCGAGCCTCTGCTTCTCCAAGACCCTCTACTTCTGCTTCTCTTCAAGCTCGACCCTCTGCTTCTCTTCAACCTCGACCCTCAGCTTCTTTTCAACCTCCACCTGCATGCGACTCAAGCTCGATCCGCTCCTTCTCCTCAAGCTCCACCCGCTGCTTCACCACAAGCTCAGAGTTCTGAGGCTCAAAACGATCACCTGGAAGAAGACGAAGAGGAGTATGATGAAGACTACGAGGAAGTTGATTTTGACGGTGACGAAGGATTGCAACCACATCTCGCGGACGACGTGCTCACCACTTTAACCAACTTGCTTATCCAGCCAGGCCGTGACCAATACACAACGCTCCTCTCTCCCACATTGGAGCCTGGAACCGTCTGGTAAGCTGAGTTTGTCCTGTTTTTGTTTTGTTTTCGAGTTTTGGATAGGGTTAGCTTAGCTTAGCTTTTTGTTTTTGTGAATGATGGTTTAGAGTAATGTTTTGTTATATTATGGATCTGTTATTGCTTTTAAAACATACAGTTAGGGTTTCTTTTGCTCTGATTCGATTTTGTTTAGAGTAATGTTTTAGAGTAATGTTAGAGTAATGTTTTAGAGTATTATGGATCTGTGAATGTTGGTTTAGAATAATGCTGGTTTAGTCCTTTTGCTCTGATACAATTTCTTTTATCTGTTTATCCCACTGATTGTATATGAGACTTAACATTTTTGTTTATCTGTTAGTAGGTTTATAGGTAAGGAAAAGTCTACATTGACTCGCAAGATCACAAGGATATTTACAAACAAGTTCGATCAGCCTTACTACAACTGGGGTTGTGTCCCAGTTCCTAAAAGAGAAAAATACTTTCTTGAATTCGCGGTAATCTTCTTAACCTCTCAATATGTTCTTAATTTTCTGTTTTGTTTGTTTTCTTTGATCACTAACACTTTGCTCTTATCTTGTTTTGTAGAAAGAACACACATGGCATCCCATACACATTGGTCTTGTCCAATCAAAGTTCGAGAAGATTTGCCAAGTGAGACTCAAGGACATGGTTTCTAAGGCGGGGACGAAAAGAAAGCAACCGGAGTGGATTGGCAATACGTTGTGGGGAAAAATGTGTGACTATTGGATCACAGAAGAAGCCAAAGCAAAGCATGACACTACATAAGCAACTCGAATGTCTGACCGTAATGGTTAAGGTATTTACAAGCATGTCTCGGGCCAGAAATATTTCTTACAAGTGGAACAAGAATTGGTAAGTTCCTCTGTCTTGCTATTAGTCTCTGAGTTACATGTCTTAATAATTTACATGTCTTGCTATTCACCTGTTCTTGTTTAACATTTCAGGAAGTGACATTGGGAAGACCTTTGACTGTTGCTGAAGTTTTTGTAAAGACTCATACAAAGAAAGATGGGAGCTTTGTCGATCAGAGAGCGCATGAAGTCACTACAAGAAAATAGGCATTTTGCAACGAATTTTTGCGACGATTTTATTTCGTTGCAAATTGCAATCATTTTTACGACGATTATTAAAGACGTCGTACAATCGTCGCAAACTTGGGACGAAATTTTTCGTTGTAAAATCGTCGCTAATTAGCGAAGATTTTACAACGATTACCGACGATGTTACGACGATTATCAAAATCGTTGTAACTTAGCGACGATTTACCGAGGTTTATATAAAACGTTATAATATCGTCGTAAAATTACCCACGAATTAGCAATAATTATTATAAGTTGAACTTTACATCGATTTCCCAACGATTAATCAGTTAGGTGAGCACGTTTTAAGTTCACGGTGTTCGGTTAGGTAAACATGTTTAATGTCGTTGTAAGGTCGATGTAAACATTTTTAAATTCGTTGTAAAATCGATGTGAAATCGATGTAAAATCGTAGGTAATTCGATGGTAATGAAAATAAAAATCTATATATAGTGGCCAACTTCATAATAAAAATTTCATATTCAAAAACATTTACTTCTTTCTGACCAACAAAAAATGTCAATATACGAAATTAGAAGATGGATGTATAATCGTCTTGATTCAGAGGGATCGCTAACAAAGGAGTTCAGTGATGGGGTGGAGGGATTCATGCATCAGGCGGGAAGTATACATAATACGATTATCAGTGGTAAGATGTACTGTCCTTGTGCCAGATGCTTGAATAGGAAATTTATCATTATCTCGAAGGTGTGGTCGCATATATTAAATAGAGGGTTTATGCCGCATTACTATATATGGTATTATCATGGAGAGGGTCATGGGGGAAATGCAGCTAGTAGTAGTAGCAATTATCAAGCATCGAATTTTGATGAGGCAAATAATTTTAATCAATTTGATGATCATGCGGAGCAGCATGGTGAAGATAATGATAGGATTCATGACATGGTTACGGATGCATTTCATGAAACCGTAAGTACATTTGCACATGATCATCATGATGAGGAACCCAATCTAGATGTAAATTTTTTTATGATATGCTAGATGCTGCAAATCAGCCACTCTACGATGGATGTAGAGAAGGACATTCTAAATTGTCGTTGGCGGCTAGGATGATGACTATTAAAACTGATCATAACTTAGCTGAGGTTTGCATGGATGATTGGGCTGATTTGATTAAAGAGTATTTGCCAGAGGATAATTTAGCTGCTGAAACTTACTATGAGATATAGAAGCTGGTTTATAGTCTTGGGTTGCCTTCTAAGATGATAGATGTCTGTGTTGACAATTGCATGCTTTTTTGGAAAGATGATGATAAGTTGCAGGAATGCCGATTTTTCCATAAGCCAAGATATAAGCCGCAAGGTACTGGTCGGGGTAAGGTACCGTTCCAGCGGATGTGGTACCTTCCTATAACTGATAGATTAAAAAGAATGTATCAGTTTGAGAGGACAGCTGCATCGATGAGATGGCATGCAGATCATTTGCAAACAGATGAGGAGGTTACTCATCCTTCAGATGCAAAAACGTGGAAACACTTTAAGACGGTACATCCAGACTTTGCTAGAGAGAAACGTAATGTGTATCTTGGTCTTTGCATAGATGGATTTAGTCCATTTGGTATATCTGGTAGGCAATATTCTTTATGGCCAGTAATCCTAACGCCTTACAACCTTCCCCCAGATATGTGCATGCAAAGGGAATTTTTATTCTTGAGTATTTTAGTACCAGGTCCGAAGCATCCGAAGCGTTCCCTTGATGTGGTTTTGCAGCCTCTGATAGAGGAATTGGAGCAGTTGTGGTATATAGGGGTTCGGACATATGATTTTGCAAGGAAATGTTTTTTTACAATGCGTGCGGTGCTTATGTGGACAATAAGCGACTTCAATGCTTACGGGATGTTATCAGGTTGGACTACGCATGGGCGATTGTCTTGTCCATATTGTCTCAATCGGACATATGCGTTTCAATTGAAACATGGTCGGAAAACAAGTTGGTTTGATTGTCACCGCCGATTTCTACCGATTCATCATGCATATCGAAGAAATAAGCGGTTGTTTAGAAAGAACAAAACTGTTCGTGTTCCTCCTCCTGTTTATATTTCCGGGGAAGATCTAGAAGCAGAAATTGATCATTATGGTGCATTGGAAACAGTCAATCGTGGTGGAAATTGGCACACTCCAGCTAATATGCCGGATGGATATGGGGAGCATCACAATTGGCATAAGAAAAGCATATTTTGGAAGCTTCCGTATTGGAAGGATCATTTGCTTAGACACAATTTGGATGTCATGCACATTGAGAAAAACTTTTTTGATAACATCATGCATACAGTGTTAAACGTGCGTGGAAGGACTAAAGACAGCGGTAAGTCAAGGTTAGACTTGCCTGATCTTTGTTGTCGGAATGAGTTACATATTACAAGCAATGGGAAAGCACCTGTCCCCATATTTCGAGTGGGTGCGGAAGAAAAGTCAGCTTTGTTCAAATGGGCGACATCTGATGTGAAGTTCCCGGACGGGTACGTATCTAATTTAGCTAAATGTGTTGAGAATGGGCAAAAGTTTGCCGGGATGAAGAGTCATGACTGTCACGTCTTTATGCAACGACTACTTCCTTTCGCATTTGCTGAACTTCTACCAGGAAATGTACACGAAGCAATTGCAGGTATATAAATTTAAACTAATCACATATTGCGAATTTAAGATTTTATATAATTAATATATATATATATATATAAATTAGAAAATTAACATTATTACCTTATATATCATGTGATTGTTATTGTAGGCATTGGAGCGTTTTTTCGGGATCTTTGTACCCGTACTTTATCAGAAGATATTATTGCACAACTTGATGCTAGTATTCCTATTTTGTTGTGCAACATGGAGAAAATATTTCCCCCAGCCTTTTTTGATGTTATGGAACATCTACCTATTCATCTACCTCACGAAGCAGAACTTGGGGGACCTGTGCAGTATCGATGGATGTACCCATTCGAGCGATTCATGGGACATTTGAAGCGGAAGGCTAAAAATCTAGCCAAAGTTGAAGGCTCAATAGTAGCAGGAAGTTTAACAGAAGAAACTTCTCACTTCACGGGGTACTATTTTGGCTCGAAGGTTCGCACACGGAAAAGAGCAGCACGGCGATATGATGATGGAGGTGTAGGCCGAACATATGCTAATGAAGGTGTCCCAGATATCTTTTCTTCAATCGGTCGATTATGTGGAAGACTGAAGTCAGTTTGGTTTGCCAATGAAAAAGACCATCATAGTGCACAAACGTATATCCTCTTAAATTGCGAAGAAGTTAGTCAATTTGAGACGTAAGTGTATAAACATACGTCTTATATATATATGGTTATATTATATATATGCTAGCTTTACAATTGTAAATACTTTTGTATGCAGTGAATTTGTTAGACAAGTCCGAGAAGTCATTGAAGGAATCTCAGACGATGAAATCAACAAGCGTAAAGATCAACATTTTGCCCCGTGGTTGAAGACGCAAGTACGTAAAATTTTAAGTGATCTGATTAATTACTAACTTGGACAATTAACCTAATACATATTTTGATTACTTTTTTAATTAATAATATAGATCGAGTATGGGGATACCGCATATCCACTCTGGTTCCATGAGTTAATAAAAGGCCCCATATCGAAGATAACGAGTGCACCCATGTATTGCACACGCAGATATATATTTCATACATTCAAATACGGAAATCAAAGAGCTACTGCCAACTACGGGGTATGTGTGCGGGGCGAAATAGATTTTTATGGAGTGTTGCAAGACATAATTGAAGTTGAGTACCCTGGTTGCTTAGGTTTGAAATGTGTTCTGTTCAAATGCGACTGGTTCGATCCAACAGTTGATCGAGGCGTCCGTAAAAATAAATTTGGGGCAGTAGATGTCAACCAATTACGACGTTACAATAAGTATGAGCCATGTATCCTAGCATCACAATAGAACAAGTCAGCTTTGTTCCATATCCGCGAGTTCGCACCACCCGTATCTCATGGTTATCAATTATAAAAGTTTCTCCGAGGGGTCGAATTGTGGGGGTTGATGAGGAACTAGCAATGCAGCAAGATCATTGCTCTGATATGCAAGAACTAAATGAGAGCAATGAAGACATCCTTTTGATAGATCCTCAAAACAGGCAAGTTGAATATCTCCCAGACGATACAGAGGAAGAAGATGAGGAAGATGAGTTCGAAGAAAGTGATGAACCAGATGATCAAGAAACGGATGTGTACTACTCTTCGTCCGAAAATGAATCAGAGTGACCGCGGTAGCTAGTAATTATTGTGAATTTAATGTATTAATATAGTATTGTGATCGAGTAATTATTGTGAAATTTAAGTGATATGATTTCTATGAAATCCCCTAAACCCCAAACTAAATTCCATCTCTGATCTCCACTCATTTTCCGCCGTAGGTGCGGCGATTAATAAATTACGAGACATATGTGTCTATGTGTCTTGTAATTTATTAATTGCCCCAACAACGGCTGGAAATGAGAGGTGATCGGAAATGGGATTTAGTTTAGGGTTTAGGGGGTTTCAAAGGAATCGTCGCTAAATCGTCGCTAATTGTGATCCTCACTAATTCGTTGCAACATTTGCGATGATTTAGCAACGAATTATGACTAATCGTGGCTAAATCGTCACAAAATATGAATGTCACAAAATCGATGCAAATTTGCGACGATTTAGCCACGATTCGTCCATAAACCCTAATCCCTAAACTCTTTGCCCTAAACCCTAATTAACTTATTACCATCTCATTGTATTATGCATCTTTCAATGAAATTGAAGGTGACTTTAGAGAATTGTTCGAAAATGAAAACTCGGTCAATCACAGTAATATCCACAAACTGAATCATTGTATTAATAATTTAACATGTACACAAACTCTCTGTTTTACTTATTTTTCAATCTCGATGAATTTATTGATAATTTCATGACTTTGGATTTACGGTAAACATGTAAAGTTGTTTCTGGAATGTTGCAATCGACGTTACAGTTTTGTACCTATACCCTAAACCCTAAAACAGATTTTACAAATTTCCTCACTAATTCGTTGCAACATTTGCGACGATTTAGCAACGAATTATGACTAATCGTGGCTAAATTGTCGCAAAATATGAATGTCACAAAATCGATGCAAATTTGCGACGATTTAGCCACGATTCGTCCATAAACCCTAATCCCTAAACCCTTTGCCCTAAACCCTAATTAACATATTACCATCTCATTGTATTATGCATCTTTCAATGAAATTGATCGTGACTTTAGAGAATTGTTCGAAAATGAAAACTCGGTCAATCACAGTAATATCCACAAACTGAATCATTGTATTAATAATCTAACATGTACGCAAACTCTCTGTTTTACTTATTATTCAATCTCGATGAATTTATTGATAATTTCATGATTTTGGATTTACGGTAAACATGTAAAGTTGTTTCTGGAATGTTGCAATCGACGTTACAGTTTTGTACCTATACCCTAAACCCTAAAACAGATTTTACAAATTTCCTCACTAATTCGTTGCAACATTTGCAACGATTTAGCAACGAATTATGACTAATCGTGGCTAAATCGTCGCAAAATATGAATGTCACAAAATCGATGCAAATTTACGACGATTTAGCCACGATTCGTCCATAAACCCTAATCCCTAAACCCTTTGCCCTAAACCCTAATTAACCTATTACCATCTCATTGTATTATGCATCTTTCAATGAAATTGATCGTGACTTTAGAGAATTGTTCGAAAATGAAAACTCGGTCAATCACAGTAATATCCACAAACTGAATCATTCTATTAATAATCTAACATGTACGCAAACTCTCTGTTTTACTTATTTTTCAATCTCGATGAATTTATTGATAATTTCATGATTTTGGATTTACGGTAAACATGTAAAGTTGTTTCTGGAATGTTGCAATCGATGTTACAGTTTTGTACCTATACCCTAAACCCTAAAACAGATTTTACAAATTTCCTCACTAATTCGTTGCAACATTTGCGGCGATTTAGCAACGAATTATGACTAATCGTGGCTAAATCGTCGCAAAATATGAATGTCACAAAATTGATGCAAATTTGCGACGATTTAGCCACGATTCATCCATAAACCCTAATCCCTAAACCCTTTGCCCTAAACCCTAATTAACCTATTACCATCTCATTGTATTATGCATCTTTCAATGAAATTGATCGTGACTTTAGAGAATTGTTCGAAAATGAAAACTCGGTCAATCACAGTAATATCCACAAACTGAATCATTGTATTAATAATCTAACATGTACGCAAACTCTCTGTTTTACTTATTTTTCAATCTCGATGAATTTATTGATAATTTCATGATTTTGGATTTATGATTCTGGAATGTTGCAATCGACGTTACAGTTTTGTACCTATACCCTAAACCCTAAAACAGATTTTACAAATTTCCTCACCAATTCGTTGCAACATTTGCGACGATTTGGCGATGAATCGTCATAAATTATGAATTTAATTTACTGCGTGTCGGTCAATTAAACTCCCGCGTGTGGGTCAACGAATCGTCACAAAATCGTTGTAAAGTTAGCGACGAATTAGCCACCGTCGCTAAATCGACGCCAATTAGGATCGATTTAGCGACGACAACTAATCATATATAATTACATGCTCAGAATTTCTTCATTCACTTTCAAATTTCTATCTTGCTCTTGCTCGATCATTCCTCCGGAATTCCTTGCGAAAAAGGTAAATTTTTTTTTTTAATGTTTTTAATTTTAGTTAGTATAGATAGGAATGGAACAATTTAGGTCGGTAGAAACGGAATCAAATTAGGAAAAATAGCAGACTGCCCGGATGTTTATAGATAGTAATTTTTTTTTATTTTTATGCAGATGGGCCAGCGTCGTTCACATTACGCTCAGTTTTTGAGAGAGATTGGTGATGCTTCGGGTACCGGGTTGCCCGTGTCTTCTGAGGCTACAAAGACGGATTTTGTCGCGGCGACGCAAACACAGAGTGCTCCGCCGCCACAACCACCTCAGATTCCGCAACCTAGAGGCCGTGCCCCGGCCCCATATGCACACATGACGGTTCTTGATTTGCTTGCACAGCCGGGCCGTCATAGGCTTACGAGATTAGATCCGGATCATACTGACCGGTCGGAATGGTAATATATATATATTTATTTTTTTCACATTTATTATTAGATATTTATATTTATTTCTAACAATTCATAATTTTACAATTTTTTGTTTCAGGTTTGGAGTTGAATCCAAAGTTGGACGCACCATTTCTGAAATCATCAAGTCTTATTTTATCGAGCCTCATACCAATTTTACCCAGCTCCCGCCACACGTCAAGGAGACATGGTTCAAGATGTTTGCGGTACGTATGAAAAAATATTTTTTTCTCCCATAATTATTTTAATTATATTTAAATATATATTTAATTTAATTTTATAAAATATGTAATTATTTTTGTTTCTCATGCAGCAAAAATATCACTGGGATCTTTCGATTCATGGCGAGGTTGAAACTTTGTTTCTCGAGAGGGTGAACTTTCGTATCCAAGGCTTGGTTGGTGAATGGAAGAAAGCATGGAAGATTTCTGGCGATTTAGTAAAGCCCCTGCACATGGATAAAGCCGTTTGGGACAGCTTGGTGCGGTATTGGGTGGATCCGAAGTCCATCATAACTGCTGAAAAGTGTTCGGTTTCCCACAACACCGTTGGTTCGGACGGAAAACTCAAGGCTTTGCCTCATACAGTTGGGCAAACACCTTTTGCGGGTGTTCGTCTACAGATGGTAATTAAATTTAATTAAATTAATTAATTTATTTAATTTACTTCGTCAATAACATAGTTTTTTTCCTTAGGCCGCCGAAGACGGAGGTGTACTCCCTCCGGTGACCAAGGTTTTTGAGCGGACGCACCGAAAGAAGGATGGTTACTTTGTTTCCGAGACGGCCGAGCACATCTTCAATGAGGTGACTTCCAAGGTCACCGAACGAGAGACACATCTCTCTCAACATCTATCTCCAGGTGGTTCGTCGGTCATGTCTGGAGGGTTGACCACACTCGATATTGACCGGATCTTCGAGCAGGTATATATAATAGTTAGTACTTATTAATTTTTAGTTTTTGATTGTTTAAAAATTTCTAATTGTAAATTTAAATATAGATTGCCCCTAAGAGAAAGGGGAAGGTTGTCGGGATGGGATCTATTCGAGATGTCTCGGCTGCTTCTTCATATGCTCCGCGACGACGATCGCCAGAAGATGATCCAGTCGTGTTACGTGCCACGATTACGAGTCTTCAGGAGCGGGTTGAGACCGAGGCTACTCGGTCTACGGCATATCAGGCGAAGATTGCGAGTCTTCAGCAGCGGGTTGAACTGGATGCTACGCAGAATGACGAACTCTTCGACATCTTGCCAACAGGGAACCCGACAATGCAGGCCATGCTACCGGAAAAGCGAAGACTCCGAGCAGAGGCAGCGGCAGCGGCAGAGACAGCGGCAGGCGCATCCGGTTCGTCGAGACGTCCCGAATACGATGTGAATCTCGACGATTACGATATAGTTATTTAGATTTAGGATTTCGAATTCTAAATTTTGTTTTTTTTTTGTAACAGATTATAATATTTTTTTTTCTAATAAAATATTATTATATATTATTTTTAAAATATTTATTTTATAATTTCGAAATTAATAAAATTTCAAAAATAATAATAAAAATCTTATATAGAATCGTCGTTAATTCGATGGTAAATAATAGTCCTCGTTGATTCATTGCTAAATTAATCGTCATAAAATCGTGGCTAATTTACAACGGGACGTCTGCAGACGGTACTTCGCCTCGATCACAGCTTTCTCTAGAGGAGGATAACGAAGTCTTCTACAAAGTAAAATACTTCTCTAAGCTTGAGTTTGTCAGATTTTTAAGTTTTCCAAATCTTTGATAACTAATACTCTGTGTTTGGATTATTGCAGTCTACTGTCACAAATGACAGAGGCCAAATGTATGGACTTGGAAGCCTAGGGACATACATCAACGGGAAGCGGAAGTATCCATGCAGCTCCTCTTCTTTCACAACCGTGAACCAACAGCTCGAGGACGCTAACCGAAAGATCGAGGAAATAACAGGCCTACAAGCATAGCGCGAAGCAGAGTATCTCCGTGTTACATCAGCTCTAAAAGCAGAGGTCAAGGGCTTGGGAGTAGTCAAAAAGTACCTCATCATCAAAGACCCAGACTTTCTTGCATTCCTCGATGATGAAGAAGATCCCTCTAATCCCCCTCTCTAGGTTCCTAACTTCTCAACTCTCTCTAACTCTGAACTTGAATGATCCTTTGTTAACTCCTTGTATTTTGGAGTTTGAACTTGTGTTTGTTATGCTTTTGTTAACTCCTATATTGTAGTTTGAACTTGTCTCCTTTTGTTAACTCCTTTGATTTGGAGTTTGAACTTCTATGCTTTAGGTTTTTGGTTTGTAAATCTTGAATGATTATGTTATTAGTTCTTATGTTTCTACTACAAAGCTCATTTGCATCTTTCAAATTCGGAATTAACCATTTAATAACCAATCAAAATCTACCAAAATAGGAATACCAAAATGCTAAACCGATAAACATCGTAGTCGCTATCCAGTCGCAAAACATTCTAACTTAGTCGCCAAATTTAGTCGCAAATTACGTCGCAGAACCAGTCGCAAAACCGGTCGGGAGAAGTTTCAAATCATGTCGCAAAACAAGTTGTAGAATCAGTCGCAACTTCGTCGCCACAACGGTCACAACACCGCCGCTAAAGTAGCGACCACATTGCGACTTGACCGCGACGAAAAGAAAACAGTGGCAAAAGAGTCGCTAATTGGCGACTGCATGGCGACTAATTGATTTAGCGACGAGGTCTTTTGCGACCACGTATTTCAGTCGCAACACAGTCGCAAATAAGTAAATGGAGACTGTTTAGCGACTGATATTGTAGTCGCGAAATCCTTGTTTTCTTGTAGTGACAACATCTTCCGGTTCATAATCGAAATCATCATCATAGAGATCTCTTATCCTTGGAGATTGTGTGACTATAACAAAATTAAGGTCAATATCTTGGTCTTCTAGACGGGGTCCAGCGATCCAATCTTCTATGGTATATTCATTGCCATCTTCGAAGATCGCATCAGCATTTTGCTCTCTGATTTTTTTTCTGCTTGTTAAACAGTCCAGCATTAAACTAGACATAGACTAGATTTTTTAAACGATTAACATCTAGTCTATTCCTTTTCTTAGTGTGGATCTGCAATATAAGATTAGAATTGTCATTTTTCGAACCATATGAATTTTTTTTTAAAAATAGAATAGGCTAACCGCTTCAAAACTACTCCAGTTTCTTTCACAACCAGAAGAACTAGAGGTCAAAGCAAGAATTCTAGTTGCTAACTTTTGCAAAGTTGGTACACTACATCCATAGGTTGACCACCAATTCCCTGAGATTAATCAAGTGACATTATTTATCAAATGAGAAAGCTAAATGATCAAATAAAGACAATTATAATGAGGAGACGGACCTGGATCGAACTTGTCATCTTTCGTTTCACATCCTTTTAATGCTAAGCTTCTACCAAACGAGCCAATTTTGTTCTTGTAGAGATTAACTTCATGATTCTCGACCTTATCTTGATTCTTAAAGTTACAATGATAACAAAAATCTCTACACAACTCATGAATCCTTCTATGATGTCCAAATCATATTGGATATTGGGGTCTTTGTAGAAGTAAAACGGGTTGAGGAAGTATGCAGCCACATGTAAAAGAGAATCCAACTTACCTTTTATTTTCTCATCCTAATCTGAAAGACATGTTGGTATTTCTTCTCCAAATGATCACAAGCTTCCTTGATAGACTTCTTAGCCTCTAAAATCTCACCAAAAATAAACCTCATAGAAGGTATTGATAAACTGTGTTTTTACCGGTTTCTAACATTTGTTTTTGTGTCTTTTATTGAGTCAAAATGTCTTTTTAGAGTTTTTTCGTCCTTTATCGAATCTTTTCAGGTTTTAGATGACATGGGAAGAAAATGAGCCGTTTTGGGTGAAAACGAGCATATGGAGATGCAGAGTCATACAAATATGTCAGAGTTTTGGCATTCGTTGAAGATATTTTGATCGATGGATTGAGCTCAAATTTTGATACAAGATATAGCAATAGATTATCTTTCATTTGGAAGTGATTTTAGGCCATTCCAACGGTGCGATCAAAAGTTATGCCAGTTTTCGTGAAGACAGTTCAGTCTGGCGAGCAGAAGAAGCATGTGCAGAAATGGAACCATAAGCCAATTAGATCGATCGATCCAACAAAGGATCGATCGATCCTTTTTCCGATGATCAACAGAAGCATATTTGATCGATCGATCCAAGATTGGATAGATCGATCCACCCCATAGACGAAAAAGGTTGGACTTCCAATTTTGTCTTGGAATCATCCCAACTCGACCTAATTCGACCCAAGACCTATTTATACTTATTTTAAGCCACTTTCAAAGGCTACGCTTGAATTTCTACGGACCTTTACATCTTTTTCTTTGGGGAGACGAATCTCTGACTCTACAGGCTTTTGAGAAGATTTATGAACCCTAGTTTATTATTTCTATTGGATTATGATTTCTTCTTCATCTCTTTGTGGTTTCTCTGATTCTATGTCTGAATAATCTACTAGTTAGGTTTTAGGATTTCAAAGAAATTTCATGAATCGTTGAATCAAATTGGTTAGAATAGGGATCTATATTCTACCTAGTTTCCGAAACTTGATTAGCTACCTAGTTTCTGATCTTAGGTTGTTGAACGCATCAAAAGTGTTTGTTTAAAAGCCTAAAAGAACATAGATGAGCAAAACGTCTTTAACCAACGTAAGCTGATGTTAAGGCATTTTGTGAACATATCAATCTCGATCTTAATGCATGTTTAGTTTCCAGAATTCAAACGATAGTTTAGAATCTTAGGTTATTATGCATAGTAATTTATACTACGACAGTAGGTTGATTATAAAACAGTGATTTGAGTTATAAAACAGTGATTATAAAACATATATTTGAATCTCAATGATAAAGAGCAAGCTAAAGCAAATGAGAGAGATTTGTGTGAACTAGAAGAACTCATTGGATGGCCATCTCAAGAAAAGGCAACCCAAGTTGAGGAAATGCAGATGAGGAGCTCTAAAGAGTTGCATCTGAAGAAGAAGAGAAGACTAGAATGGCTGAATAGAGAACATATGTGCCAAAGCTGCCCTTTCCAAGGCCAAGCTACACAAGAGCTCAGAAGAAGGTCATCTCCAAGTTCAATAAGGACATGGATCACTTGGGATCGTTCTCCCTATCCAAGGTGATCTATCTCTCATCCCTACTCATAGAAAACTCATAAGGGACATCTTGGCTAACTATGAGGAGGTCAAGAGAGTTATGTTGATGTATGGGCTTTAAAGAGAGACAAAGGAGGAACCAAAGCTGCTCTCTAAGCTTGAAAATTCGGGAAGATTTATGATCCCAAGCAAGCTTGGTGATCTAGAAATGGAGGAAGCGCTTTGTGACTCAGGAGCTAATGTCAATGTGATATCACTTGAAGTTGTGCACCAACTATGATTTAAAGAAATGAAGTCAAAATCCACCTCAATGATGCTTGCTGATTGATTTCGTGTGTTTTTACCCGCACCAATTAATCTAATGCGCACACTACCGCAATCATAACGGTATGTCGATGTAGCACTTTAGGATCGATCCCACACAGAAAATAAAGATTACACACCAAAGATACGAGAAACAAACTAAGCTAGAGCAAAAACATTTTTATGTTTTGTACAAAGAGAAAGAAGTAAGAAATCAAAACGCAAGAAAAAAAATAAAATAAAGAAAATAAAAGAAGAAAATAAAACACAAAGAAAAAACGTTGGATCATGACTTAAACTATCGAAGAGATGATTAATAATTAAACGATGAATAATTCGGAAGCGTTAAACACTATCTTAGAACATGGAACACAAACATAAGACTAATCCACTATCGTGGTATTAATCTCTTCATCGATTACCCGATTATAATAAACTATCGTTTGCAATCTAAGATAGTCGATGAGCATTAATCACAAGTCCATTTGGTTCACTAAACACACCAAACTACAATTGCCAATTGTGCATGATATGTAAAGCTCGTAAAAGGTTCGGTTCAATCAATTCATCTAACTCCTCTCGGGTGTGAAATGCCTAAGCTCAAGACTCGAATGAACAAACATAATCTAGCACTAACACCGTTTACTCGAATCTATCCCTAATGCATGGGATGAGACCAAAAATCCTAGGGTGTAACTCAAGTTCGGTTTGTCACGCCAAACTAGAACTACCTAATCTAGGTGCAGTTCTAAACTTCGGTTTATCAAGTCAAATCTAGCATTAAGAATCAACCTAAGAACCTAAGTGAAAGAATTAACAAAGATCATCCTAAATCACTATTATCTTACCGTCAAGAAAATTTACTAGTGATGCATAAACATTCAATGCAAATTCATTCTTTGGCAAGGGACACACAAATAGCTTAACTCACTCTCGTGATGCTAAGCCTTTTATTGATAATTTGAATTAGCTAATCTCTCAATTGCAACCAAATTATCAAAAAGCATAAAACGTAAGTCCTTTTTAAGCCAACAATTCACCTTAATCACAATGGCCATCGGTTAAGAATGAAAAGCACGTTTAGAAATCTTCTAGACAATCTACCAAACCTCTCTCGAGTGTAAATCGACCATGATCTAGAAATTGAGTAGCTAATTCAACTCTAGCATTAAGATCACCTCTAAACATGTGAACAAATGATGATCTAAGCCTAAATATCAACAAGCAATCATCAAACCATCCGAATCAAGCGTAATCATAATCCAACAAAAATCTACTATTCACAACACCAAAAACATGAAGAACACAAAAAGTCAACTCACAAAAACAACACAAATCACAAAAGTAAACCATAGAAAAGAAAGAAGAAGAATCAAATAGATATAATATGAAATAAAAGTGAAGAAATCTTCCCTTATGTGAAATATACATGAAGATCCATTCAAGAACACCAAGAGGTGTTCTTCAGCTCTCCCAAGAGAGACTTTTCGTTTGGGGAAAGAAGACTTTTTGTTTTTAGTAAGTAAAAATGACTTAAATACAAAAGGGGCACTAAAAATGACGGTATCGGTTTGGGGGATCGGTTTTCAACCGATCTCGCTTGTTAAAATTCTGCCATCGACCTTGGCGATCGGTTTGACGATTACGCCTTGACAGGTCTTCACTATATTGGCCATTACTCTTGAACCACTGCCCTGAATGACACGAATCCAACGCTAACGCGAAGCTAACTCAATTTTCTATCGTGTATCCAAACTTGAGATTAAACTGGGAACGGGAAGGCTTCCATACTAAATGATATTTCAGCTGTTTCGGATTGCCGCTGCATTTTCTGGCAAAGACATATCTTCAGTAAATCAAACGTATCTCTCGAACTGCTGAAATGAATGACATGAAACCACTTCCAGTAGAAAGCTAACTCAATTTAGCATAACTTTCATTAAGAGCTCCCAGTCTAATTCAAAGGGAAAGGTGTTCTTCCGGTGGGATCTTTCAGGCACATCGTCTTGATCAGGAAATCTTGATCGGTTTTGAAACTGATTGGACGTGTATTTTGCTCCTTTGGCTCCTCTTTCGATCTTCCTTCGAACTCCAAGTGTCTCCTTTGATCCAAGCTGCTCCAAGCAATCCTAAACACCTGAGAAAGGCTCCATAAAGCCAAAAACGACACAAAACTCTCTAGGACTTCTAAAATGCAAGTTAGAACAAAATGAGACTCAAATGCATGAAAAGATCCCAAAACTATACAAAGTAGGATTAAAACCTATGAAAACAAAGACTTAAAAAGATCTAAAATATGGTGTTATCAACTCCCCCGGACTTGCCTTTTGCTTGTCCTTAAGCAAACAAGAAATGACAAACCGGAAGAGAGGGTTGAAAGTGGGAACTCAAAATTAAAAGGCATGCCAAAGCATTCAAAATAATAGCCCAACATAATACCAAGACATTGCAAAAACGTATCTCAATTTGACTCTAAATTCTCTAGACTTATCGCAACTCCTATTTTTTTACTCTAGATCCAAAACAAGTATCCGCATGCCTTCTTATCAACCAACTCCCTACATTCTCTTCAGTTCAAGCGTGTACTCTCACATATGGGCAATTGATCTATTCCATTTGGCTCGATAGAAAAAGGTTTTTATGTGTAAGTGGCGGTTCATGTATTTGTGGCTACTCTCAAAATCAAACGCAAGTCATTATACAAAAGCAATAGAGAATGGGAAACAATTTATTCATACAAGATGTTCTTCCAATGTTCTACCCACCCTAAAGCTTTTCATCTAATTTCCGAACTTGACAAGCAATTTACTTTTTCTTTCAAAACTCTTCTTAACCAAAAACGTTTAAACTCAAAACTCAAAACGCAAACCACATTAAACCACAACCCTTTCTACACCTTAGTTACTAGGGAATATCTTTCTTATCTCTTGTTTTCTTATCTTTTATTCCTCATTTGAGATTTTTCACTAGAGTTTTTTTTTTTTTTTCATTCCCTAGAACTTCTTATCACAAAATGGTTTTTGCTATATATATTTTTTCCACTTCCCATTTTTCATTCTCAAACCAGTCCCACCAATCCTAACCAATAACCCTTGCAAAACCCTATCCAATGGAAGAAAGAGCTTGTCATTTCTATCTCGAAAGATTTTATACATGAAAGCGCATAGAAAATACCTCACTCAACAATTGGCACATGGGTTTAAAATAAAAAGTTTTGGGCTTTGGGTGTGGAACCATCTTAAAAAGGAAGATGGCCATTCGAGTTAACAAGTGTGGCACAAAAGGATAAGATAACTTGAATGTTCATGTAAAACCATGGTTAAGATCTAAAGTCCATAAGCGAGATAATTAAAGTTCATTTTCGCCTAATAAAAATGGAGTTGATATCAAATTTAGCAAGCATCAAAAAGACAATGGATTTCAAGCGGAGATATCAAAGTACAAAGTTTTCAAGTCTTTTTAAATCATTTAAGCAATATAAAACCATTATCGAGGGCTTCACAATGAAGGCTTATCATACATATTTTATGAACTCCCATGCACATGAATGCAACCTATGTCATCTAGATATGAGTAGCTAATTCAATTCTATAATGAACAATGGTGCAATGTAAACTACATGATATTTTGGGATTTTTGAAAAAAAATCGATTTTTTGTGTTTTTCTATGCAATAGAATATGTACAATGCAATGACTCAAAGAAATCAAAACAAAACAACTAAAATAGAATTAGTAACGGTTTCCTCCCCCGGACTTACTTATCACCGTCTCGGTGAGAAAGTAAAACCGAGAAAGAAAACAAAATACGAGAAAACAAAATAAAATGAAATAAATTAAAAAAAAAATGTATATACAAAAAAGAATGTTAGAGGTACCTTGGAGTGTAGTGTGTGGATTCACAATGAGGAGGTTTGGCACGTTAAGCTCAACGGTTTTTGCCGTTATTCCACCCCATTGTTTTTTTATTTTTTTATTTACCTAGGCGTTGGATCGGTTGCAAACCGATCTGGGAACCGATCGGAGGTTTGGGCTAACTGATCGCATTTTTGAAACCGATTTGAACAACGGATCTGAGGAAATCTTGATCGGTTGCAAACCGATCGTGGTAACCGATCGTGGTAACCGATCCGGCATGTCTGGACTTGCGATTTTTCTCGTTTTGATCATGAATGTTCTCATGCGAATCCCCATGCCCTGTAGCACTAAAACACACTAAACAAAGATGAAATCAAACTTAAAACAAACATATAGACATATGTACAAAGGATAGAATTGAGGGAGTCTCCAATGGCGCGTTTAACGTGTCTAGCTTGACGGTTGTGTCTCTTATTCACTCTCTCCTTGCATGTTCTCTCTACTCATAGTTTCGAACCTAAAAGATCAAGATCACAAGAAAGAGAAAAGGTTAGTAACAAAAGAAAATAAAAGGCTCTAGACTTAGAATGAATCCTAACTCTAATGGCAATCATTTATTCCCCGGCAACGGCGCCAAATTGATTTCGTGTGTTTTTACCCGCACCAATTAACCTAATGCGCACACTACCGCAATCATAATGGTATGTCGATGTAGCACTTTATGATCGATCCCACCGAGAATAAAGATTACACACTGGCATACTCATATATTGCATGTTTTAGCATGCATCTCATTTAGAGTTTTTTTGTCATTTACATGCATAATCACGGTTTTGTCTTGCATTTAGGTCTCATTTAGAGATTATGACATATTGCATTAGGTCTAGTGAGTTCTTGCATGTTTTGGAGTACTTTCTAGGTAATTGGAGGCAATTTAGGCATATTTGGAGAGTTGGACCAAATTAGAGTGCAAGGTCCATCCGATACACCAGAAAGATGTGGCTGGAAGGAGGCCCTCCGATCTGAATCGTCTTGGATGACCTTCATAAATGTTGTAGAGGGGTGAGTTATCTGTCTACAAAAGTTGGATTCAGGCCATTCAGACTTGTGGTTCGGGAGTTACAACCATTTTACCAGAGATATGTCCGCCTGCCGAGTAAGCTTCGACTTACACCGACGCCACGGAGCGATGCAACTGATCAGTGGAGGTCCAGGCCCTTAACATCGACCCAGCCCCTTCTTACATCGACCTGTTACCTCGATGCTTCACCTCAGGACAGTTACATCGAATCCACAGGTCGATGCAACTAATCGATGCAGCACCAGCCGAAGTGACTCAAAGATTAGGCCAAAGGAAGACCTTCCCGTGCCCAGTTTAATCTGAGGTATTGATGAAAGTCATAGACAATCGATCTAACTTTTGTTTAGTGGTGGGTTCATGTAATTCAGATTAGCCGTGCAAGAGATATGACAAATATAGCAAAGACACGTCAGTCTGGCATCCAAACGAGTTTTACTCCAAATACGACGTCTGAAAGATCAACCCAGACGAAGGGTTTCCACTCTGATTCAGCTTCTGAATTTTTCATAGAGGTTGTAGCCCAGTGAGTTAGCTATCCACAGGAGGTGGTTTGAGACTATTTGGACATGTATTCCAGGAGATATCGCGGTTTTACCAACCGGTGCTCTTCTCACCTCGACCCACTTTCAACCGGGTCAATACCTGGTTTGTCTCGGGTTGATCCGGTCCGACCCAGCTCAAGAAACACCTTTTAAATATTGCTGAAACCCATTTTTTAGATCTATCTTACTTTCTATCTTTTTCTCTCTAGAACAAAGACTTGTCTTTTTAGGGTTCTTGGGATTTTTCCCAAAGATCTCTTTGATTTATGCAAGTTTGAGTTTATATATTTTCATCTTTCTCTAATCTTTCACTTTCCTATTCTCTAATCATGATTAACATCACCTCTTTCACATGATTTGGTGTGTTCTTCATGACTAATGAGTAGTCTTTTAGGATTTGAGGATTTAGTAGATTTAGGGTAATTTGATGGATGATTAATGATGTCTAGGATTAGATTATATGATTTCCCTTCTTGATTAGTGGTTTTAAAGCTAGATCTAGCTTGAGAAAGTGGATTTAGATCNATATAGCAAAGACACGTCAGTCTGGCATCCAAACGAGTTTTACTCCAAATACGACGTCTGAAAGATCAACCCAGACGAAGGGTTTCCACTCTGATTCAGCTTCTGAATTTTTCATAGAGGTTGTAGCCCAGTGAGTTAGCTATCCACAGGAGGTGGTTTGAGACTATTTGGACATGTATTCCAGGAGATATCGCGGTTTTACCAACCGGTGCTCTTCTCACCTCGACCCACTTTCAACCGGGTCAATACCTGGTTTGTCTCGGGTTGATCCGGTCCGACCCAGCTCAAGAAACACCTTTTAAATATTGCTGAAACCCATTTTTTAGATCTATCTTACTTTCTATCTTTTTCTCTCTAGAACAAAGACTTGTCTTTTTAGGGTTCTTGGGATTTTTCCCAAAGATCTCTTTGATTTATGCAAGTTTGAGTTTATATATTTTCATCTTTCTCTAATCTTTCACTTTCCTATTCTCTAATCATGATTAACATCACCTCTTTCACATGATTTTGTGTGTTTTTCATGACTAATGAGTAGTCTTTTAGGATTTGAGGATTTGGTAGATTTAGGGTAATTTGATGGATGATTAATGATGTCTAGGATTAGATTATATGATTTCCCTTCTTGATTAGTGGTTTTAAAGCTAGATCTAGCTTGAGAAAGTGGATTTAGATCAAAAGGCATTTCATGCACACAATGTGTTTGATGAAATGCCTTGATGAACTAATAAAGAGATATTCATTTCTAGCCTAAGGGATTACACTACAAGAAAACAAGTCGAATTTTGACCAATTTTTTTTTGGTCAAAAATTTATCGACTGATTTTAGACCAATAAATGACTGATATTGAATCGGTCGATATTTGGTCGAAACATTTCGACCAAAAAATATGGTTTAGATTTGGTCAAAGATTTTTGACCATTTTGCGACCGTTGACTGAAACAGTCAAATTTTGGTCAAAAACTTATGACGACCTTTATCTGAGGAAAATTGGTCGAAAATGACTGACCAATTATTCTGAGGAAAATTGGTCTAAACCGTTTCATATTGGTCGAAAATTTGTCAGTTATTTTCGACCAAATATTTACCGATTCAAATTTTAGTCAAAAAACGGTCGAAATGTTTTTGACCATTCATTTCTGACGAAAAATGGTCAAAATTATTGACGAATTATCGACCAAAATAAGATCTGTTTCTAGCTCGATTATATAAATCCTTAACCCTAAACCATAAACTTTAATCATTATATAAATTATAAACCCAAACACAAACCCTTAACCCTAAACCCTAAACCTCTAACTCTTAATCATAAACTCTGAATCTTAAATTGTAAACTAGATCTTACACATAAATATCAATTAATATACAAAAAAAATCAACACTTACAATTTTTTTTAAATATAATCATTTTATAAATCCTAAATTCTAAACCTCAAATACAAACCCTTAACCCTAAACCCTAAACATCTAACTCTTAATCATAAACTCTAAATCTTATATTGTAAACTAGATTTTACACATAAATATCAAATAATATACAAAAAAATTGAACACTTACAATTTTTTAAAATATAATTATTTTTTAAATCATAAATTCTAAACCTCAAATACAAACCCTTTACCCTAACTCCTAAAGCTCTAACTCTTAATCATAACCTTTAAATGTTAAATTGTAAATTAAATTTTACACATAAATATCAAATAATATACAAAAAAAAATTAACACTTACAAAAATTATAAATATTTGTTTTTCTTCAAATTATGATCTTTTATGCGCTATTTTTTTATAATTGCTTTAAATATTCATATAAATGGTTTTTAAAAAAATAAAATAAATTTATGTTTCTAATTATATTACTTTTTATAACAAGTTATAATATTATTGATTAGCAAAATTAAAAAAATTATAATATTAATCAAAATGCTGGAAAATAGACTAGTTTTTCATTGGTTAGTCCATAATGATAAGGATCACACTCAATTTTATTCTCTACCGTTGATAAGATTAAATCCAACGGTGGTAAACTTCTATTTTTTATCTCTCTCTTCATCCTAGCGTAAGTCTTCTCTTCTTCTTCTCACCCTTCCTCCTCTTCTCCTCCCCATCATCGTATCATTTCTCCTCTTCTCCCACGGTAAGTCTTAGCCCTGGGCATAATATCCTTTCTCCTTTCTCCTCTTCTCCGGCGGTGCTGAGGCGTGTTGGAATCGCGGCGGCGAGGCGGTGCGGTTGCGGGATCTAGGAGGACGGCGGCGAGATCTAGGACGGTGCTCCGATGCTGCTGGAGAACGGCGGTGAGATCTAGGAGGAGGCCGGAGGAGCAGATCTGCGAGATTGCGCTGGAGGAGAGTTTTTGGATCGAAGATATTTTGTTTTGTTTTTTGAACTATTACTAGGTAAATACCCGCGCTACGCCGCGGGATTTTTTTTGGTTTTTTTTTTTAATATATTGTCTAATATGATAACGAATATTTTAAGCGAATAAAATAGTAAAAACACCAAAATCCGATGAGAACATAAAAATTGGAGATTAGATTGAAGAAAAGAAACAATAAAGAAGACGGAGATCTTGTGATGAGTCCAATGAGTTTATAATATGAGTTTATAATATTGTGATGAGTTTATATAATATTGTTTATAATATAACAATAAGACAATGCGTTTATAATATTGTGATGAGCCATGTGTATAAATAAATGGGTCCGATTTTCATATTCTATTAATTTTTTCGCATTCTTTTCTAGGTTTGCATCTGTTTCTCAAGCCTTCAAACCACTCATCAAGCGTTACCATCATGTTCTGATACGACTATTGATTCATAGCATTCTTTATCATCATCAAAGAGCCCCATGGCATAACAGCTCTCTTTGATCATTTTCCTACCGGTGTTCTTTCCTCTATGTTGTGTTGACCCTTTCTTGTTTTTTTACACCACACAAATATTGTTGGAAACTCGCTATATATCAACCTGCTTGCATGCAAAAAACCAGCCAACTTTTCTTCTTGTGCAGCCATCGGGTTGAACCTATGAATAAGATAATTAAAAGATTCATCACTTGCATCAATATATATATATATATGGATGTTAAATTTGTATGAACGAATTGAGAAACATACCTTTGAATTTCTATTGGATTTGAGTGATCTGAGTAAAAGAGAAACAACTAAGTTGGTATCTATATTCGTTTTGTTTTATATAAATTAAATGTTTTAGGTGAATATTGTCTCTTCGTTTTTGGTAGATAAATTTCAAATTTATGAATACTTTGAGTTTAGACTTTATTCTTTGTTTGTTTTGATTACTTTAAATTAAATTATAGTATTTTTGGTAGTCTAATAAATGATTTAATATTTAATAACTCCTTTAAGCAAATAACGAACAGAATTTAAAGTGAGCATAAGTGAACATTAAACTTAATATTTTTTCAATTTGTATTCATTCTCGTATTGATTAGCAAGTGAAAAAATAAATGGTCAAAGTTTGGCATTAAATGTTATAATTTCCTATGCTTCTAATGTAAACATGAAGTCTCGATTGGCTGAACTTTAAAATTTTCAAAATTAGTAGTTTATATATATGCTGCCACA
>PKML01015391.1:60390-111864 GCA_002933935.1 Eutrema yunnanense
GATTCTGATGTTAGAACTCAGATTTATTCACAAATCCTTTTTAGCACGAATGCAGAGAGATACATAGAGAGAATATCTGATAAAACCCCAATAATCAGCGAGACGGATTCAGATGAAAGACGATTCAGAGTATTCTCATTTCCGATAGATCATCCCCAAATCCCGATTAGATGGATTCGAAATCACCGATCCAACCACCAAATATCAAACCCCAATCGCCAAAAAAAATGTCAGCTTCGAAACTCAGATCTCCAGATTCCAAATTCGAAACCCAATTTTGGAAAACAACAAAAATGAAAACCCAGAAAACTCAAACGATAGGAAATCACTGATCTCGATCAGAACAACCAAGAAGAAGAAGAAGAAGAAAAGAAGAAAGGGAGAATCTTCAAAAAGAAGAACGAAGAGAAAGAGAAGAGATTATATATTAATAAATAACAGGAAGGTTACAGATTGGATTAGCGAAAGAAAAAAAAGATTTAAATTTTTTTACGTTTTCGTAGTGAAGCGTATGAGTCTCTCTCTCAGGGCTCAAAGTTAAAATCTTTGGAGATCGAATTCATCTTTCTCTCTCTTTCCCTTTCATAATTAACGTTTCTCTCTCTCCCGTTTGTTCTTTGTTAAAGCAGTGATGAAAATGTATTAGTTCATTTTAAATTATTGTTTGAATTATTTTCACTTTTCTACATGAGGTTGGCCCAAAGAGAGACTGATGATGTGGCTAAATTTAATCAGAAATCTGATCTATATTAATTGTTTTGTTTTGATTGGTGGCATGTTTTTACTGATGTGTCAGCTCCTTATAATTATAACTTAAAAAAGTTGATGTGTCCTCTCCTGGAGAGGCACAAGAGGATTTATAGTATTGATTTGGATCTTCTAGTAAAGAACTGCAAAGTTTCTATCGTCATTTTTGATTTGTTAAGTCTGTTTTTGGTTTGCATCAGATATATGGTCGTGCGGTAAATCAATTTGGTTAATAATAATAATTACAATATTTTGCCAATATACTTGAACACATCTTCGATAAAATCAGATCTAAAAACTCAAGAATCTTCAATAGTATCAGATTTTAAAACCCATAAATTTTTAATATTTTTTCGACTAATTTATTTGGTCAAAAGTTTTTGACCACTTATTTGATCATAATGATCACTTATTTTATAATAAATTATCGACCAATTAATGTGGTCAAAAAGTTTTCGACCAGCTTATTTGGTCAAAAAGTTTTCGACCACTTTATTTGGTCAAAAAATTTCGACCATTTTTCTACTACAATTCATTTTCGACCGTCGATTATTGACAACCGCTTTTTGGTCAAAAAATGGTCAAAAACAGCTGTTTTCGACCATTTTTCGACTGTATTTGTGGTCAAAATCCAACCTGTTTTCTTGTAGTGTTAGTTGTCTAGAATGATTATTTGGTTGATCTTGAATGATAGACTTAAAGCTTGCTAATTAGTGATTCACAAATGAGAATTTAATATTGAATTAGTAATTAGCAAAGTAATTAATGCCTTGAGAGATGATTAGTTAAGATTAGTGATCTTTGCCTAGGGATTAGTCTTCATTAAGCATTGGACATCATTAATTAGCCATTGGATTGCCCTATCTCAATTACATTATCATTGAATTCGCCTTTTATCATTGTTTTATTCACCGTTTAGTGTCTTGAGCTCTTGTCACTTGTCTTTTAATTGATAGTTCACTAGCTTAATCAACAAAACCACTTTGTTTGCTTGAATTAAAGAGTGTCTTGTATTCTTGTTGCATTGAACTAGACCCTAGATTGGATTGACACCTAAAACACTACAATGACATGTGTATTTAGGATTGATTCTTGGGTAGGATAAAATTCTATTTATCAATTGGCGCCGTTGCCAATTTGGGGTTCTAGTTTAGTCAATAGGATTTAAATTCTTTTTGAGATCAAGCTTTTATTTACATTATGTTAATGCACATCACTAAGAGCATGCATCTCATCGAGATGATGAATTTTCTCTTGTACATTGTCACTAACTTGTCTTCCTTAGTTCTCTTGTGCTTTCAAAGGTACCAAATCAAAAAAAAAGAGCAATGGAAAGACAAGATCACTTGAAGTATTGGATACAGACGATCAAAGAGGGTACCAAGTCCAAAGGAAAAGTGATGAAGAGACAAGGTCACTTGAGGTGTTGGAGATGGACTACCAAAAGAACATTCTTCAAGCCCCACAACCTCAAGAAATGCCACAACCTCAAGAAATGTCACAACCTCAAGAATTAGCATCAAATCCGATCCAAGTTCAAAAGGAGAAGCCAGCAGTTGAAAGCTTTGACACTCCTTGTTGTCGTGGATCGAGATATGGGATCCACCCTCCTCCAATTGAAGTCAAGGCCTATGAGATCAAAGCAAGCTTGGTTAGGTTGATTCAAGTGTCTAGGTTCTTGGGGATGAAAGTGGAGAACCCTTATGATCACTTGGATTCCTTTGAGAAGTTATCTGACACGTTTAGAACCGGAGGAAGCTTTCATGCATGCTCATGCTGATTTATGTAAAAAGCAAGGACATCTAGAACCCAAATGTCTCCTTACCCAACTCCCTCATCAATGATTTTAAAGCCTTCATTTTTTTCGAAAACCGATAAAGAGTCGAAGTCGAGACAAATAATGGAGCTGTGTTTTCCCAATAATGTTGCACTCTCGGCAAAAACTGTGGCAGCTTCGCTGTGATATTCTTAAATTTGAACGGCCGTCTCCCTCGTTCAGTATTACTTTCCAGCTCAATTCGACATCGTAGATGGTCTGAGCGGCCTCCCGCCTCAAAAACAGAGTACGGAGTTGGAAAGCTTCAAAAAAAGAGTCGAAGTTAAAAAATCACTTTTCTCTCTTCTCTCTCGAATTTCGGCCAAAATTTTGGTGATTGCTTAAGGTTTCTTCTTTGTTTCTCGTGTGAGATTGTTTACCCAAGTTTCTTCTTCATTTTCGTCACCCTCTTGTCTCTTGGAACGAGGTATGGACTTCTCAATATTTTTATTTCATCTCTTCTCTGTTGAACTATAATCAAACATCTCATATATAGTTTATATTTACATAAGTCAGTTACTTGTTTAAGAAGTCACAGTTATGTCTCACCGTAAAGTTGTGTCCTTTCGTTTATACATTCACAATGGTTCGGTTTGTATAAATCTAGATCGAGTCAAGTTCTTAAAACCACAATGTGTAATACTCGGTTCTGATCAATAAGAAGTTTCAATTCATTTCTTTCTGAAATTTCTTTCACAAACATAAATCTCTTGATACTTTAACATGGTATCAGAGCTTTACGATTGAGAGGACAAACACAAGCACTAGTTTACACAAATCGATTGAGAGAAGAAGTTTGGCATTTACAAAACGCAAAGGCGACTCGAAGAAATGCAAGGAACTTCGCATCAAGTCATCCCTATCTTTGATGGGGAGAAATACGGTTTTTGGAGCATTAAGATGACAACGATCTTTCAGACTCGAAAACTATGGTCTGTAATTGAAGAAGGAGTGCCACAAGAACCAGTACAAGAAACACCAGAAACTGCAAAGGTAAAAGCGCTTAGAGAAGAAGCAGTTATAAATGACTTAACCGCCTTGCAAATTTTGCAAACTGCTGTAACCGATCACATCTTCTCACGTATTGCGGCGGCAACCACGTCAAAGGAGGCTTGGGACACTTTGAAGGCAGAATATGAAGGCTCTCCTCAAGTTAAGTTGGTAAAACTTCAATCACTACGTAGAGAATACAAAATGTTGAGGATGAATGAAAATGAAGAAATCAAGACATTTACGGATAAGTTGATTGATTTGGAGAATCAATTAACTTATCATGGTGAAACGAAGACCAATTATCAATTGGTACAAAAAATACTCATCTCTCTTCCCATAAAGTTCGATAGCATCGTTAGTGTGATGGAGCAAACACGCGATTTAACCACGTTGACAAGGACTGAATTGATTGGTATCTTACGAGCACATGAAGCAAGGTTGTCAGCGAGAGAAGAGCGGACAAATGAAGGAGCATTCTATGCTTACAACAAAGGACCTATTACAAGGAAAGACGATAATAAGAATCGTGACACTCAAGGCAAGAAATGGTGTGAATATTGCAAACGTAATAATCACACGGAGACCTACTGTTGGAAAAAATCAAAGGATAAAGATCCTACCAAGGTTAAATGTTACAATTGTGGTAAGTTGGGCCACTACTCGAAAGAATGTCGCTCAAGGAAAGATGAGCAAGCTCGTGTAACACTCGAAGAAGAAGAAGAAGATTCTAGTGAAGAGCACATGATCTTTTGTGCAAACGAAGTTACAACAACTATTCTAAAGGAGGATTTATGGTTAATAGATAGTGGGTGCACTAACTATATGACTAAAGATGAGAGATACTTCTCTAGACTCGATAGAAGTATCAAAATTCTGATCAAAGTCAGAAATGGTGACATTATGATGACCGCGGGAAAAGGAGATATTGTTGTATTGACACAGTATGGCAAGAAGACTATAAGAAATGTGTTCTTTGTGCCAAGGTTGGAGAAGAACCTCTTGAGTGTGTCGCAAGTAATCCTAAGTGGTTATCAAGTGTGTTTTCAAGACACGAGATGTGTCATTTTGGATGCAAAAGGAAAGAAGATCTTGGATGTTCAGATGGTCAACAAGAGTTTCATAGTAAAGATGAGCCTTGTTA
Source organism: Eutrema yunnanense (assembly GCA_002933935.1). Taxonomy (NCBI): domain Eukaryota; kingdom Viridiplantae; phylum Streptophyta; class Magnoliopsida; order Brassicales; family Brassicaceae; genus Eutrema; species Eutrema yunnanense. Next base: position 65,088 of record PKML01015391.1, read on the forward strand.
AGGAAGAAGAAGCCATGAATGCAAGTGTTAAGGACGATATGGCAATTTGGCATAAGAGATTTGGTCATGTAGGCAATATTCGTCTACAACAATTGCAAGACCAAGATTTGGTAAAGTGTTTGCCAAAATTCGATATTTTCAAGGAGAAATGTGGAGCGTGTAACCTTGGTAAACAATCAAGGAAAAGTTTTCCAAATGAGTCGCATACCAAAACAAGAGAAAAGCTCGAGATCATACACACGGATGTGTGTGGACCAATGGATCATCAATCACTTGATGGCAGCCGATATTTTTTGGTATTTTTGGATGATTATACTCACATGCGTTGGGTATATTTTTTAAAACAAAAGTCTGAAGCCTTTCAAATGTTCAAGAAGTTCAAGGCAATGGTAGAGAATCAATCAAGCTGTACGATTAAAGTGTTGAGATCCGATGGTGGTGGAGAATTCATCTCACAAGAGTTTAACAAAATTTGTGAGGAAGAAGGGATCGATAGACAAGTGACGTTGCCCTATTCACCACAACAAAATGGTGCAGCCGAGCGTAAAAATAGATCTTTGGTGGAGATGGCTCGATCAATGATATTTGAGCAAGACTTGCCACTCAAGTTTTGGGCGGAAGCAATCTACACGGCGGCTTATTTGCAAAATCGACTACCATCTGAGGCCATTGGAGAAAAAGTAACGCCTATAGAGATGTGGAAAGGTCACAAACCAAATGTGTCTCACTTGAAGATATTTGGGAGTATATACTATGTGCATATTGCCGATCAAAAGAGAAAAAAGTTAGATGCAAAAGCAAAACGTGGAGTGTTCATTGGTTATAGCAATCAATCAAAAGGTTATAGAGTTCTTATTTTGGAAAATGAGAAGATTGAAGTATCAAGGGATGTCGAGTTTGAAGAGAACAAGAAATGGGATTGGGAAAGAAAGGAAGAAGTAAAGAAAAATCTTCTTTTACCGGTGAATGATCAACAAGGCTATGAAGAACATCAAAACATTGAGAATGTTACACATCCGAGTACTCCACAAGGCATCGAGTCTCAAAACAATGAAGAAGGAGAATCATCTCAACCTCGAAGAAAGTACAGATCCATGAATGAGATCATGCGCATAGCAACAAGGATTGATCTTGATGAAGAGGCGAAATTCGTAGAAGCATGTCACTTTGCACTTGATGAACCGCAAACATACAATGAAGCATGCGTAAGTAAAGAATGGAGAGATGCAATGGAGGAAGAAATACACATGATCGAGAAAAACAAGACATGGCAACTTGTAGACAAACCAGAGAAGAAAAATGTTATAAGCGTAAAGTGGATCTACAAAGTCAAGACTGATACAAATGGTGATCCGATCAAAAACAAGGCACGGTTAGTTGCAAGAGGATTTTCTCAAGAATATGGAACCGACTATTTGGAGACTTTTGCTCCAGTCTCAAGACATGATACTATTCGAGCCTCACTTGCCTTTGCGGCTCAAATGAAGTGGAAGTTGTATCAAATAGATGTCAAGTCAGCTTTCCTCAATGGCGACTTAAAAGAAGAGGTGTATGTTTCACAACCACCTGGTTTCGTGATAGAAGGAGAGGAAGAAAAAGTTCTAAGGCTTTACAAGGCACTCTATGGCTTAAAACAAGCCCCTCGAGCATGGTATGGAAGGATCGATTTCTTACTTCACTCTAAGTGGATTCCAAAGGAGTATGAACGACGCTGCCTTGTACATCAAGAAAGAAGGAGGAGACGTGTTAATTGTAAGTCTTTATGTTGATGATATTATAATTACGGGTAGTAATACTCATCAAATCAACATGTTCAAGGAGAGTATGAAGAATGAGTTTGAGATGTCCGATCTCGGTTTGCTAAATTATTTCCTTGGAATAGAAGTAATCCAAGATGATCTCGGTATATTTCTTTGTCAAGAGAAATATGCGAACAAGCTTATTGATAAATTTGGTATGAAACAAAGCAACAATGTAAGTACTCCACTTACACCACAAGGAAAATGTGTAGAGAATGGAAAAGAATATGAAGATTCAACCAAATATAGAAGCATTGTTGGAGGACTTCTATACGTGTGTGCTTCAAGACCGGATTTGATGCACGCTAGTTCATACCTTTCAAGATACATGTCATCACCAAGTCTGAAACATTATCAAGAGGCCAAAAGAGTACTAAGGTATGTCAAAGGAACTTCGAATTATGGAATACAATTTACAAGTGTGGAGGTACCAAGGTTACTAGGATATTCGGACAGCGATTGGGGTGGTTCTATTGAAGATAAGAAGAGTACATCGGGCTATGCATTCACTCTTGGCTCAACAATGTTCTGTTGGAAATCAAGCAAGCAACAAACCATTGCACAATCCACTGCCGAGGCTGAATACATCGCCGTTTGTGCAGCCACAAATCAAGCCATTTGGTTACAACGATTGTTTGAAGATTTTGGCTTAGAATTCGAAGAAGGAGTTCCAATCTTATGTGACAACAAGTCAGCCATAGCAATTGGCAAAAATCCGGTGCAACATGGAAGAACCAAACACATTGAGATCAAGTATCACTTTGTACGTGAAGCACAACAAAAAGGACTCATTCAATTGGAGTTTTGAAAAGGAGAAGATCAACTCGCTGATATCTTCACAAAGGCATTAGGTGTTTCGAAGTTTGAAGATCTGAGGAAGAAGCTTGGAGTCAAAGCAAAAACGAGATTTGATTAAGGGGGAGTGTTGAACTATAATCAAACATCTCGTATATAGTTTATATTTACATAAGTCAGTTACTTGTTTAAGAAGTCACGATTATGTCTCACCGTAAAGTTGTGTCCTTTCGTTTATACATTCACAATGGTTCGGTTTGTATAAATCTAGATCGAGTCAAGTTCTTAAAACCACAATGTGTAATACTCGGTTCTGATCAATAAGAAGTTTCAATTCATTTCTTTCTGAAATTTCTTTCACAAAACATAAATCTCTTGATACTTTAACATTCTCGCGGTTTGCCTCTAAACTCAGAAATTTTGTTATTGAAGTGAGTTAGGATGTTTAGAATGGTTGATTCATACTTATTTGAATTGTCGCTTACTAGATTGATGAATTTTCATGAGCATTTGAAAATATTTACTCAAAATTTTGAGATTTCACAATCTAGAGTTATTAAGATCATAATTTGGGAATTTTTGGAACTCTGTTAAGTGTTTGCGTATCTTGAAGTGATTTGCTTGTTAGCTAGTTAAGATTCACCTAGATGTAGATTTTATCTTATAGCTTTTTGGCTTGCCATGTTCCTTGGCTCAATATCATGGATGATGGTTGGCTACTAGAAGCATTGTGCGACCGGTGAAATATGTGTCCTACTCGGCGAATAGCTACATAGTGAGTGAAGGTGACCCGTTTGGGGAAATGCTTATTGTAACGAGAGGCAAACTGAAAAGTATGAGCGGATCTAGTGAAATAACTGGCTACTACGATTCATCTTACCTCCAAACAAGTGACATATGTGGAGATCTTCTCTTTTGGGTTCTTGATCTGCATCCTTCTTCTAGCCTTCCCACCTCAAACTAAACAATATTGACTATGACAGTTCTTGAAGGGTTCATTCTCTTGCTTGATGATCTCAAGTTTGTAGCTTCTCATTTCAATAGCTTTCATAGCACCAAAACATATGTTCAGGTATGGTTTCGAAACCGATATAGCAGTTGAGGTTTCTTTACTTTTTAACTATCTTAAACAAACCGCAAGACTCAAAATCCATTTTTCAGGTTATATTCTTCACATTGGCGGTCATGGGCGGCATGCTTCATACAGGCATCATGGAGGGAACATTGCAAAACAAAGCTTTCTAAGATCTTACACACCGAAACAGAACATCAGAAAATTTCACAAGGCATACAACTCAATGTTGGAGCAACTCTCTATGTGTCGAGATTTGTAACCAAGGCTTTGCGAAAACGACGGGAAAATGCAGCATATTGTTCTAGCTCTCCGCATATGTTACCTCATGTACCGCACAAACTAGTTGATTCCGAGTTTTCAAAGGATGAATCATAGTGTAAACTTAAAAGGAAATGACATAGAGAAAGAGTGAAGACTCATTACAATTTATTAGTCATGTAAGCCCCTACAAATTTATTACAATTTTTATACAACTCTCTAGTTATTGGGCATGAGTGACATCACCCACTTTAGTTATGTGGCCGTATGCGATTTTGGTAAGAAAGAATTGCAAACAAACTTGAAAATGTGATTATATTATGTTGGTACAAACAAGAATAACTAGATAGATTGATGTTTGTAAGTCAAGCCTTCTCTAAGAGATGTTTTAAAATCTGAAAATCTGAAGTTAAACCTAGCTTACATTCTCGATGACATGGAGCTTACTCTGTGTTTTTTTGGGTATGCAGGACATAAGTAACAAATGAAAGTTAAGAGCAGCAATTTCTTTTTCTATTTTTACTTGTGCAACAAAATCTAAAATTGCAGGCATTTTGAACAAACCTAGTCTAATCTATAAGCACAAGTTACGCCGATCCCAAGGATCCTCACAAAATAACCTATTAAGAGCAGCAATTAATAGATTTTAACCATAAATGAAAAATCCAATTGAAGAAGCAAAAAGTTATCCAACTTAGTAACCTTGGATGTTTACATATCATAACAACTATTGTATTAGATGATCAGTAACTAATGAAAAAGGCTCACAAATTACTGTATTGGATTTTGCATCTAAAAAGGCTCACAAATTACTCTCTACTTTGGCATTGCAGGCCACTATTTAGGCAATTTTTAACTGAAAGAAAACTGCAGATTCATGGCAAAGCTTCAAGTCCAAGCGATTCGCGTCATAATTTAATCGCATTTGTTCTTCTCTCGATGTTCTTCTGGTTCAATTCAACATCAAACCGTTTCTACAATTTAACCCATCTCATGGTTTATTATTATTCATTTGGTTCAATTAGTTTCCCCTTTGATTTTCTTGGGTAATAACTGAAAACATTGGGCCTTGTTTGGGCTTGCTGAATGTCAAAACTAGATTCTAATGAAATTTGTTATACACTAAATTTTGAAATATACAAAATGGGTAAAGTTTCTTGTAGACTAAATTTTCAAAAAAATACAAAATGAAAATGAGAAATAAGATCTAATTTAAGTGTTATTGATTTAAATATGTTGACTTTGTGATTCTTATATTTTTAGTGAGAATATAATATTTTTGTTGATTTGTTTTGTAATATGTGTTTTGATGTATATACCATATTTCTAACATGTGATATGCGAAATTTAGATTCTAATTTGCGTTGTGTACGGTGCAATAATTTTTATACATTATTTTGTGAGATATTTATATTCTAACTAAATAGTAGCCCGCGCCAAGCGCGGACGTGACTTCTTCTAAAATTATTTCTTGATAACCAAAACATCATCTATAACAAAAAAGGCAATATCCTTGATATGGGGATGGTTATTTGTTAGAGCATATATAAGTAATAGGGGATGGTTATTTGTTAGAGCATATACAAGTAATATTCTTGATATGGAGATGGTTATTGATGACGGTTTATTTGTGACAAAAAAACAAATAAGAAAACATGTCATATATTGTCCATTGCATTAAACGACTAAAACGATATAATAAATTTAGAAAACAAACAAAATACGAATCAAACAATTAATCAAAACATATGACATTGCATTCGGAAAATCGCAAACATAACAAACATAGTACGGATAAACTTAAACACAAATATAATAATATCAAGCAGAGTAAAACATAGGGTAATATAATTGATGCACAATGGAAAAATATAATTCTTTTTAATTATTAATCAATCAACGATCCATGGTCTGTCTTCAACAAAAACATGTAAAAAGAAGCAGAAACTGAGAATAAATTCTTGGTAGAACTGCGAATAAATTCTTGATATATAATACTAAACGAAAATGTTAAAAAAAAAAGACTTACTGCTTTTGGAAATCAACGGTTTCTTTCATCTGAGGATCTAACATAAATTGGGAACAGCCAGGGAATGATCTAACCAAAAGTCTTGCATTTCCGTTGATATCTAAATGTCACAAAAAAATCAATATACATTAGTAAAGTATATTGGTTCCAAAAAGTTAAATTTACAAACAATAAAACCCACATAATGTGCCAAATATACCTTAATCTTCCTCAAACGACCAAAACCTTAACACACAGACTATACCATATGTTCGAATAACACTCCATTGATCGTTAAAATATTTGGCAATATCCCCATTTGCACGACATAATACTATATGATCTCTACATTCACAAATTCATCAAATAAGTGGGAGTTATTGGTTCTTGCATTTTATTGGATTTCTCAGATTTAGAAATTCTAATGAATCCATTTATTTTAAAATAAGATAAGTGGATTTCAAAATAAATAAGTTGAATTTCAAAATCAATTAAATGGATTATTGTAAATCAACCAAATAGATTTACAATAATTTTAGTATTGTAATAAAATAAAAAAAGACTTTTCGTTCTTTTTCTTTCACTAATCATCTATTATTCTCCTAAAGTATAGAATATGTCCACATATTTGTTGCAATTATTGCTCTCAATTTATTGGCATGTTCGTTTTCTTGATCCTCAGTTCCAAGAATTTCTTCATCATTGTTATTAACTTCTTCAAGATCTTCTTCTTCTTCATCAGAATTTGTTTCTTCAAGAAAACTATATGTTCGATAGTGCTTTCGAATAAAGTTATGTAAACCAGGACATCCAAGTACAATTTATGTATGTGTCTTATAAGGAAGAGGAGGCGCAGACTTAAAAATTAGGAATCGAGATTTGAATATACCAAAGATTCTTTCAATAATGTTTCTCAAAGAGGCATGTTGATGGTTAGACAACTCTTTTTCATTTTGTGGAGTAGAATCTTGACCAGAAAACTCTTGTAGATGATATCAAACGCCACAATATGGAGCTAAAAAGTTTCGACGATTTTCAAATCCACAATCGACTACATAAAATTTTCCTGAAATTAAATAATAAAATAGTTACTTATCTATTTTAAAAAGTCAATAATTTACAAAACAAAATATGTATACGTACCTTCTGGAACTGGTAGTCGATTAGTATTCCTTGTTAAAGCATCATTTAATATTTTTGAGTCATGAGCTGAACTTTCCCATCCACTGAGTACGTATATGAACTCAAGATCAAAATTACATGCATCCAGCATGTGATTTTTTTTATATATATTGTCTCTTTGGCTCTCGCGTTACTTTCATTCTGCAGTAGAGACGAGGCTTTATATCCACAATGTGGTCACCACAGCCACAACTTACGGTGACGACAACCGTCACGACGGCAGACGCAACTACATGGCAATGGTTGTGTTAAGAGCCATGTGCATGGCCGTATCGGCGGTGGATGTGTCGTTAATGTTGACAGCCCGTGAGATTACGTGGCCTTAAGCTTCGGGTGGATTTTTCTTAAAACAAAAAAAAAAAATTCATTGAACCAACATTAACGAAACACGTTAGTAACTTCAGCTGGATTTTTTTCGTTAATGTTGAGTTTTTTTGTTTCGTGTTTCATCTTGAGAAAAAAAAAACACTTGTAAATCCAAATCCAACCAAATAACAAGGTTTCACTCGATATTTGCTCATTTGTATTTTACTCTTAAAAACACTTGTAAATCCATTCAAATCCAAATTAAAATCAAATCCTTATGCAAATCCTTACTATTGAATAACACTTGATTTTAACATAGATTTTTAAATCATAGAACCAATAACACAAGATTTGAATATGGATTTCAAAATTATAGAACCATTAACACTTGATTTGGTTTGAATTTCCAAATTCATTAAAATACAAGAACCAATAAACCCCCCCCCCCCTAAGTTTGATCAGTTTATATATACAATACATCATCCTCGACGTAGCACAAAACCAAATTGCTTGAATTCTATACTTACTCAGCGTCCATTAGATGAAAATATATCGTGTACTTCCTTTCGATTCCATCGCTCGCCACCGCGATTTGTACTTACTTGGTTTTGAGAGGTGTTGCCTCTTGGTTTGGGAGGAAGTTGATTATCGTTGGGTTTGTAACATCCCTAAACCCATGCCCATTTTTCCCCAAGCCCATTTCCTTTTTTGTGTGAAAAGTTCCACATCGGAACTTTCTCCCAAAGACCCTCCACCCTTCCCCCTATATAAAGAATAGAGTGGAGCTCTCAAATCCCCACACCAAAATAAGAGAGTCCGAGAGAGAGAGGGAGGTCGCCGAAGAGCTGACCACCCACCACCGGAGTTCGCCGGAGCCCACCGGAGTTCGCCGGAAGTTCACCGGAGCTCACCAGAGTTCGCCGGAAGTTCGTCGGAGTTGCCGGAGCCGCCGTCGCCGCTGATTTTCTCCGTCGTCTTCTCTATTCAGTCGCCTTCGTCAGATCTGCAAAAGGCAACGGTGAGGATTAGATCTAGGTTTTCCATACGTTGATTCATTCCTTTTTGGTATGTTGAGTCTAGATCTGATTAGGCTAGGGCGTGTTACGGAGTACGGACACGTTTTCTATGTGCATTTAGTTAGATCTGCATCTGCTTAACGAAATGAGTTAGGAAAGCATTAGATGAAGAACATGCATCCTTGATTGTTCACTCTGTTGTGTGATCAGTGTGTGTAGTGTAGTTAGAATGAGGTGATCGTCACCGGAGAAGGGAACGGTGGTACGATTATGTTTGTTGTGAGCCGAGACTTGCGGAAGAAGTCAGTTTGCATCGGGGTGGGTCTTCCCGGGCCCAGAGAAATATGGTCCAAAGTGGACTGGGCTATGAGATGCCGTGTATATATGGTCCGTGGTGGACTTGGCTATCGAGATGCCGTTGAAGTTGGAGTTATTCCCTTGCGTGTAAATTGTTTGTGCGCTGGTAGAGCGTAATGTTTGAGCTTGGTTAGATTTATTCTTAGCGTATTTAAAAAGTAATGTTTGGATGTGTTGAAAGTGTAGGTTTAGTTCTCACTGGGTAATCCAAATTACTCATCCCTCTCTCTTCTTTTCAGGTGAGTCCGATGAGGACGAGTTTGAGTTGCTGGAAGAGTAGTTCCAGTGTGGTGTGCAGTTTTGGGAGTTCGAAAGTTCTCCTTTGGGTTTTATTGGTATTTTCTGTTATTTCATTTAAAGACAATTATTCGTTATTTGCTTCGGATTCATGTAAGATTTATGTTGGATTTTTAAGACGATTATTTGGGATTTAATAAGAAGTATTATATAGAGCGTGGATATTGTGTAATGAGTTATTGTTGTTAGCCGACACGTCGTCTTTACGGAGATAAAGAGGCGGGGTCGAGGGTGGCATTGCCGATTCGTCTGGTCCCTTCGGGAAGGCGGGGTCGGGGTGTTACAGGGTTGGCCCTCGGTAAGTCTTTGTCACAAGATCTCCAGAAGTTAAGAAGTTTGGTTGGTTTGAGGTTTTGCCGGTGTTTAAGTGGAAATCGTTTTAGTTCAGATTAGATGAGGATGTTCTGCATTGTAGTGTCTTTGTTTTCCCTTTTTAAGGCGTAGTCTCCGGGGAAATCTTATTTTCCTCCGACTTTGTTTCCGGAGATATGTTGTTTTTCCGCCAGCTTTGCTTCCCTCTTTTGGCCTTTAGTTTCCCTATTTTGGGTATAAGAGTTTTTGTAAGATTATATAACTTCCAATAAAAATTTAGATGACCAAAAAAAAATAAAACCATCTTTTTCAAAAAAAAAAAAAAAGACCATCTAATAATTAAGGTGACGCGGCGTCGAAGCATCCTAGCACGCATCTTATTTGTTTTCTTGAAGAAAACTCGCTAATATACTTCTTGGACTTTCCAATTTTAGCTACGTAACAAAAAATATTTAATACTCCTTTTTCAATTCCATAATTGCTGGAAATGCGAAATCATATGTATTGCGTGCACGTGGGCTCTTATGCATTACTGACAACAAAGCATCAATTTCCAAATATACGTATCATAAATTTCATTTACTTCACTTTATTACGATGTTTGACCTTTATTAAAACACAACACAACACGCTTGAGAATCAGTACACATATATTTTTTTTTTTTTAGTTAACACAAATGAAGTTTGACCTTTATTAAAACACAACACAATAATTTCATATGACTTTCACACCTCAAAGAACTGACTTCTTGTTAGCATTAGGAGCCTTGACGTAAGCAACCAGCGAAGAATCTCCGGTTCTAGTCAATGTCTTGAGCTCATAACCCAACCAACACCTCGAACTCTTCCTATTGTAGAAAAATCCTAAACACTTGCAATCTCTCGTATCCCCACACGCTTTCTCCGTGGTAGACGAGCCACCGTTATACTTAGTCATGAAACTATCAGCTCCTTCGATCTTGAAATAATGAAACGTCTTGGGATCGCAACTTGCGAGACTCGGAGTTTTAGAAGTCTCATCCCAACCAAGAAGCCCTTTGTCGCTAGGACAAGCGTTACACTGACCTTTTCTTACACAAACCAAACTCCAAACAATGTTCCGGGATTCTACACTCGTCGTTACCGTCATTATCGTCGTTAGTAAACGCCGTGTACGTCACATCCCAAGCCGTCGAAGTCGCTAACGTGCTGTAACTCCAAACTCTGATGTTTCCGTCTGACTCTAACCGAATAAAACTCAACGTCGCGTTATGTTTCGGCCGCGAGAGGAACGTTGAAATGTTGAATTGAGAACCAGAGTCAACACCTTCCATGTGTAGACCCCACGTGGTGTCGGAATCTTCAACGGCTTGGAACGTCATAGACTGTAATTGAGTGATCTTGGTGAAGAATTCGTAGTCGTAATAAGCTTTGGCAAGAGAAAAATCAGATTTTTAAGTTTTGGCAAGAGAAAAACATAACGGCCAACGGCCTACAAAAAAAATTTGGTTTGATTGACTTGAGTCACTCTTCTACATTCTCATAACTATCATCATTCTCATTATCTCTTGCAAAACTTAAAAATCTGATTTTTCTCTGGCCAAAAACATAACGGCCAACGGCCTACAAAAAATAAAAATAATAATAATAAAAAAAAGAAAAAAAAAGAAAAAGGAAACATATTTTTACAAAAGGCACTTCGGCCTACAAATCCTCAACCCCGTCAGCACGGGTACCATCTATATCATCCGAGCCCACCATCCTCATATTGGTGCCATGCTCACCCCGAAAAGGCTGCTCAACCTGCTCTGCCCCGATCCTGGTCTCAACGGGCAACGCGGTCGGATCAGCCTGAGCAGCCGGCGCGGTGGCATCCGGGACCGGATCCTGGGCTGTCGGATCAGCTTGAGCAGCCGGCGCGGTGGCATCCGGGACCGGATCCTCAGCTGTCGGATCAGTAGGAGCCGCCGGTGCAGTAACACCACCTTCAGCAACCGGCACGTGGGCATCTAAGGCCGGATCCGCGACGAACGGCTCAGAAGGACCTCAGGGAGGATTCGAGGCTGCAAGGGCCTGGTCGGGCATAAGCCGCTCGAGCTGGACACCAGAGGTACGGTCGAGAGGGATATCCAAGTCTTCTAGGGTCAAGTCCGGAAAATCAATCTTGTCCAGTTGGGCACCATAGATCCCTTCATCCTCATCCAGCTTCGCATACCGGTACCACGGCACCGATATCCCGTCCTCAGCTTCCATCTTCTTGAGGCATGCCCTCGTTCCGACCACCTACTGAACAGCAGATGGGGCTCTGAAGCCCGGTCACGACCGGCGAGATGGGCATTGATCTTCTCCATCTTCACAACCCATTTCTGGTTCCTCCCCTCCCACCTCGCTATAACCCGGTCGCTCTCCTTAGCCACAGCCGCCTTCTCCCGCTCGATAGCGCCCTCCAGCCCCTTGACCCTGGAGCGAAGCGTTTCCCGTTCCCCTTTCGTAAGCCCGAGCTCCTCTTCCAAAGCAACCGATCGAGCCCTCTCCGCAGCAGACCGAGCCCTCTCCGCAGCAGACCGTGCCCTCTCCGCCTCCAGTTCGGTCAGAACCTGGTCCGCTTCTAAAGCCCGGGCTCGCGCCTGCGCCGCAAACTTTTCCAAAGCCCCCGATCGGGCCTTCTCGTCCCCCAACTCCTTCTCAAGCCCGCGGATGCGAGCCCTCATGGCCCTCTCACCGGCCTCCCTGCGCAACTTCTCGTAGTTGATCGACGCGTCCCGCTCGATCAGCCGCTTCTCGTAGGCCTCCCCGAGAAAGGCAATACGAGCCATCGTCTGCATCAACACCAGTTGTTAGCAAAAGAAAAGTATGCAAATTCCGATAAAATAATAGTTATATATATGAAATTCTCACCCGAGCAGCAGTCCGCGCCACGTCACGAAAAGCGTCAGACTCCGCCATCTCCGAAGGCGGGCACTACGGATGATGCTGCCCAAACATCATTGCATGAGCCAGCTCGGCGCACTCGTCCCTGTCCACAAAGAACGGAATGTTCCCGTCCTCATGTCCAAAGTAGAAGCTATAGTCCTTAGGCTCCGCGTCCGAACCTTCCGACACATCATCACCGTCGCCACAACGGACCGCAGCCCCTTGCCCGGCGTCAGGATCCCGGGCCTCCTCAACGACGACGATCACTCCGGAGTCTTCGGTCTCCCGGACTTCGACCACATCATCCTTCAGACCCCGGGACGTCTCACTGGTCGATACCTCGGTCTACGGGACTCCGGACTCCTCAACAGAAGGGTCACGGGGAAGCTCGGCCCCGCGACCAGACTGGTCAGGATGGACATTCTCCCGACCTATAGACGAGGACTCCCTGTCGTTCCTCTTCTTCTTTTTGGCAACTCTCTTGCCCAAGGTTATAGCTGCCCTCTTTTTGGAAGGAGCCGCCCGGGCTGCCTCCTCCCCAACCACCTGATGCCGCTCTCGCCGAACCGGCACCTCAAGGACAGGCGGCGGCGGCGCAACGAACGAATCCGCGTACAGCGGAACATCAAACCTTGAACGACCTGCAAACATCAAACCGTCAGCTCGGTAAAAAAAAAAAAAAAAAAAAAAAAGACCGACCTCAGGCCATTGCAGCAGCTACTCTTCCCAAAGTGAACGACTTCCACTTTCTTTCACTCACCGTCCTAAGGACATCAAGGACACCCTCGTAGTCCGACAATTTGAATTTGGAGGAGTGAGGACCTGAAAACAGTATAAGCAGTGTTAGTTTAAGCAAACAAAAAGAAGAAGGCAACTCGATCTACAGTCCCCTACCTGGGGAGAAATTCCAATCTCGGGTGTATCTCGCTGACCGGTCAAGGCCAACTGCCTCGGTAGCCCGTATGTAGAAGTAACTACGGGACCAATCGTCGATTTTAGACAACTTGCTGGATTTAGCTCCCGTACTGCTGGCCTCGACGAGATTCACCGCTGGTTTGAAAGCGGCGTAGTAGGTTCCCGGGATCCCATGACTCACCTTCTGCATGGTGAGAGCTTCGAACATAAAGACCGTCACCTCCACGTCGCACTCCCACCCCAGGGTCAACAGCACGATCATCTCCTGAATCGTTGATATATCATGGTTTTTACCCTGTTTAGGCCATGATATAAGTCCTTTTTATAGAGTCTTTATAGTATTTTAGAGTCTTTTAGAGTCTTTTACAGGTCTTAGCACATTTGGAGTATTATTGGAGATATTGGAGTTCTTTGGAGCATTCTGGAGCGGAAGTGAAGTCTGATGACTAAGTGCCCGATTTGAGCAATGAGCATCGATCGATACCCCCTGGTATCGATCGACACCCGTCGGAAAATCATGGGCCGCGACTTTTTATGAAGTTTGAAGAATTGCAAAAGTGCCCAGAAGTCTTTGATATTTACAAGAAGACCCCAAGTCGTGTTTTAGGTTATAAATAGGAGTTTTCAGCCATCTGTTTAGGCTAAGCTTTATTTTCTATACTTTGGTTTTGAGACAAGTCTGAATCTCCCTTCGTCCGAGATCAGATCTCAAGAACCCTTTGTTATTATTCTATTGATGATTTATTCAAGCATATTGATTGTTTCATTCTCTATGTCTGAGTAAATCCACCTTAGGTTTAGGGTTTTCTCATAAAAGATTTCTCTGAATGCTAGGTTAATTATCTGTTTAGGATTCACCATCTGAATTATAGTTCTTCGCTTAGGTTGTGTTCAAAGCTAATTCTAGGTTGACGAATCTGGAACTTAGATCTTAGGATAATTGATTAGACACGACAGTGCGATTAATTACCTGATAGAACCTAGGTGAGCAAATTGATTACTCGCAAAGAAATTTGGTTTAATTGATTTGTGAACATATCAAACCTGTTATTAAAGCTGATTTAGACTTTAGGATTCGCAAAGAAATTTGGAATTCCTAGGATTTAGATTTAGATAATTCTCGCAACGACAGTTGGTTAATTATACCTTAGTGATTTGAGTTCAAGAACTGCGCTAAATCTGAATCATGTTAGTTAGTTTATCTGCATTCATTGATTTCCTGAGAAAACCCTGGGCCTATATTTTCCTGATTGAATACAACTCTTTTAATTCCTGCATTGTTTTTAATTACAATTGTTTGGCTTAGCTTGATTTTCAACTATATAATCTATTGCGCGTTTCTGTGAGTCTTCTGTGGTTCGACCCCTAGCTATATTACAACTACTGCTTTAGTACTATTAGGGTATTAAATTGAGCATATCAATTTTGGCGCCGTTGCCGGGGACTCAATTCGCCATTAGATTTTAGTTTAGAATTTCGACTAAGTTCGTCGATATCGATCGATACTCTGTAGTATCGGTCGATACTCGTCGTCTTCTTTTGTTGGTATCGATCGACACCACTTGGTATCGATCGATACTCAACGTCTTTTTCTGGTTACTTACGTGCTTTGCCTAGTGTTTTGTTTGCAGGTGTATGCATGTTCGTGAAACCAGAAGCAACAAGAGCACTCAGCTAGTTGAACTGTCACTGGAACAGCTAGCGCTTGTGGAACGCACAAACAGAAAGACCAAGCAAACATCAGGGATGAACAACCCAGTGGTTTTAAGAGCTGATGAGGCTGGGATTCTGAGAGACCAAGAGGGTCATGTGCGTAATGAGAGAGGGCAACGACTAGACGAAGCTGGAAACGTCGTTGTCCCTGCTCCTGTATTTGAGATTGTCGTGCCAGCTGGGCGCGCCAACGTTGGGTATGCTGCAGGTGATCGAGGTAGAACACTTGCTGAGCACAACAGGCCTGATCAATTCTTTGCCAATCGATCTGCGATTCGCATCCCGACTTTTCAGAAGAACAACTTCGAGCTGAAGCCTGCGTACTATGCTCTTGTAAGTCAGAGCCCATTCCATGGCCTACCTCATGAGCATCCCATGGATCATATCGAGAGGTTCGGGGACATGGTCACTGGGATGAAATACAATGAAGTGCCCAACGAGTTCCTATTTTGCAAACTCTTCATGTACTCTCTTGGTGGAGATGCTGCTTATTGGCTGAAGCAGTTAGCTCCTGATTCTCTAACTACATGGGATGAGACGAAGAGAGCATTCCTATGCAACTTCTACGATGATGCGAGATCTGAAGAGCTCAGGAACAAGATTTCACAGTTTTATCAAGAACCAACAGAGGGACTCAAGGCTGCTTGGATTCGTTTCAAGTCTTATCAGAGGGATTGTCCGCACCATGGGTTCAATCAAGTTCAGCTGCTGAGCATCTTCTACAGAGGGATCGATTGGAGATACCAGATGGCCCTGGATACTGCGAGTAATGGAAATTTCAACACTAGGTATCCAGACGATGCAGTCGTGCTAATTGAGAACTTGGCGTCTAGTAATAGCACCAAGAATGCTGATTCCGAGCGGAAGAAGCAGGCTGGAGAAATTGATGCATCACAGATCGCTCAAGTTCAAGCCAAGCTAGATTTCCTGATCGGGAAGAATCAGAAAGCTGTCCACTTTGATGCTGAGGATGAAGTGGAGGATTGTAACTACGTTGGTGGTTCTGGATTTCAGGGTCAACAATTTGAGTACAACAACAACAGAAACTTCAGCAACAACACTCGCAATTATGGGAACTCTTCGTACCAGCCCGTTCCTCCAAAGTCCACAGACAACGAGATGAAATCCATGATGGAACAGATTCTTCTGGGACAGCAGAAGTTGCAAGTGGATTTCAATGGGAAGATTGACCATCTGTACTCTGATCTGAATGGGAAAATCGAAGCTCTCAATACCAGTCATAGGATGCTGGCAACGCAAGTGGCTCAGTCTGCTGCAAACTCCAAGGGAAAGGCAGTTCATCCACACGACGCACACGTCAATGCCATCATCTCGAGTGCAGGAAATTTCGATGAGGAACCTGAAATCGCCAGAGCATCGATCGATACCCCCAGGTGTCGATCGATGCCGGTTACAATTCTGAAACGGGATACTTCAAAAACCCGTGTATCGATCGATACCCCATTGGTATCGGTCGATACTGAGGCGATTTCTGAGGAGACACATGAGATTTCGACTGAAGCAGCACGATTCAACATCGCCCAATTTTGGGAAGACCAGGAAACCGAGTATCAGGCACAGATAGCTAAGGAACGAGCTGAGAAAAGAGCTCGCAAACCCAAGAAGGTGAATCCTGTTCCTAAACACCTCAGAGATCCTATCACTCCAAAGCAGCTGCGTGGCTTTGAGAAGAGAGTACGAAGGATTCCCCACTCGTTCACTTTTGAAGAAGCTCTAGAGGACTGGCCTCTGCTGAGTCACTTCAAGGATTGCAGAGAAACCGAGGAAGAGATCAAGGCACTCTTCATTAAAGCCAGAGCTACACCTACACCTCCACTAAGACAGTTGACTAAGAGAGAAGACCCAGGGATCTTCTCAGTTCCATGCTCTATCTCTGGAGTCGAATTCAAAGAGTCTCTCGTTGACTCAGGAGCCTGCGTCAATGTCATGTCCAGGGCAATCGCAGAGAGATTGGGAGCTGATATTCAACCTCCAAAGACATCTATCACGTTCGCAAACGATACCACCTCTCTTCCATATGGGGCGATTACTGATTTGATGATCACAATAGGAGATTGCCTGGTTCCTACTGATTTTCAGGTTGTAGAGATGAATGCAAAATCTCGTACGCAGTTGATTCTCGGAAGACCGTTCATGGCTACAGTTGGTGCGATTATGGACATACCCAGCAAGCACATCTCATTCTCATACATTGACAAGGAGGTGTACTACACAGCCATCCCTAGAGGAACTCCTACGCGTACCTCTTGCATCGATGCTGTAATAGGAGCGACATTGATATCGTATCCTTTGGAAGAGCCTCCTGATGAGCCTACTGTCACAGACATTCCAGCTGAACCGCCCATCATCCCCAAAGAAGTTGCCAAGAAGGCCAAGGCAACAAAGAAGAAGGCCAAGGCAACAAAGAAGAAGGCCAAGAGCAAAAAGGTCGAGAATCCCCATGTCACTTTGATACCTCAGAAGAGTGATGGGAATTCGATTGAGTATAAGGTCAAGTGCAAAGGAGCTTCGAAGCCATTCTCCAAGGCTAGGATCCGTCTTACTTCTGAGCTGAAAGAGAAAGGACATGAGTTCATGGACAGCATGATGAGCAAAACTCTGAAGCTAGCAATATCGAGTTGTGGAGCCTGTTTTGGTGCAAGCTCTCACTCTTATCCAGCCTGAAGGGCGTTACAGTCAAGCTATTGACGTTAAACGAGCGCTTGGTGGGAGGCAACCCACTGGTGAGTCTGTTTTTGAGTCATTTTTGTTTTTATTTTTGTTCGTTTTATGTTTGTGTCAGGATAAACAAGGAGCAAAACTCGAAATCGCATAGCATCGATCGATACCCCCCAGGTATCGATCGACACCTATCGCGAATGAAAGGTTCGTCAAGTCGATTTAAGCCCAGTATCGATCGATACCAGGCTGTGTGTCGATCGATACTTGACGTTCCAGCAAGGTAACTTCTTGTTTTTCCCAATTTTAGTCTGTTATTTTGTTTTATTTCACTGACTCTAGGCTAGATAACACTGGGGACAGTGTTGTTCAAGTCTGGGGGAGGTGTCTGCTGACATTGTTTTCGTTTTTCTTAGAGTCAGTTGTTTTATCGAGTCAAAATTGTTTTTTTATTGAGTCAAAATTTGTTGGAGATAATGATCCTGTGCTTGAACCTATTGATTTGATTTTGTTTTTGAGCGCACAGTGTTACATGATCAGTTCTAGATCGACTAATGAAAAATCCAAGGACTGACCAGTTGACTAGAAAACATCCATGTCTTCAGCAGAGTTCTTCTGAAGCCTGAGCCAAAATTTTGCACTTCATCAGTGTGGTTAGTGTTTTTAGAGCTTGATTCATCATTCATATCTGATAAAAGAACCCATGTGTCTAGAGTTATGGTATCTCTCTCCCCTGTTATAAGTTGATAGAATAAATAAAAAAAAAAAAAAATGAGCATAAAAGATTGAAATGATTTTCTTCTGAGTAGAGGGTTAGGAAAATTTCCAGCGATCCCATTATTCTACTTAAGAGGGAATGATCACACAAAGGATTGGAAGCGAGGCTAGGATTTTCCTATGATGCCATTATTCGCCTA
This sequence comes from Eutrema yunnanense, assembly GCA_002933935.1. Taxonomy (NCBI): domain Eukaryota; kingdom Viridiplantae; phylum Streptophyta; class Magnoliopsida; order Brassicales; family Brassicaceae; genus Eutrema; species Eutrema yunnanense. Next base: position 83,609 of record PKML01015391.1, read on the forward strand.
CATCCTTTGATACATTGAGAGGGAAGAACCGGGGATTTGGTGGCAAACACCATCATTACTCGCGTCTCATACCTTGATATGTATATGCAAAGCTAAAAAGAAAAGAAAGAAATAAATAAGAAATAAGTCTGGGGGAGAGAAATTGATACAAAAAGTGTGAAAAAGGGTGGTTCCTTGTCATGATATTGTCTGGTAAAGAGCCTAGAAGGTTCTTGAATGTTAGCTGCAGCGATGAAACTGGCGATGAGGGCTTTATTTGAACAATGCTGTGGGATAATGTGTGGAGTCTGGAAAAGCTGCGAATGTCTACGGAGAAGTACATGGTGGTTAGATCAAAAGCTGATTTGGTGACATTTGGGTACTTGGGAAAAGGATCTTTTCGATGGTTCATGAACAGGTGAGTCTCCGCGTTTTCTAACCTATTTCTCTGTTTAGTCTTCTATTTGCTTGAGGGCAAGCAAAATGCTAAGTCTGGGGGAGTTGATATATCATGGTTTTTACCCTGTTTAGGCCATGATATAAGTCCTTTTATAGAGTCTTTTCTAGTGTTTTGTAGTATTTTAGAGTCTTTTACAGGTCTTAGCACGTTTGGAGCTTAATTGGAGATATTGGAGATTTCTGGAACATTCTGGAGCGAAGCAGAAGATTCGTGTAGCATACCCGTCAAAATCACCTGAGTATCGATCGATACTGCCTAGTATCGATCGATACCCGTCGGGAAAACAGAAGGATCGCGAGTTAATAAAGAGTTGAAGAATTGCAGAATTGGCCCAGAAGACTTTGATATTTACAAGAAGGCCCAAAACGTGTTTTAGGTTATAAATAGGATTTTACAGCCACTTGTTTAGGCTAGGCTTTTATTACTTTGATTTTACTCTGGTTTTGAGACAAGTCTGAATCTCCCTTCGTCCGAGATCAGATCTCAAGAACCTTTATTATTATTCTATTGATGATTTATTCAAGCATATTGATTGTTTCATTCTCTATGTCTGAGTAAATCCACTTTAGGTTTAGGGTTTTCTCATAAAGGATTTCTTTGAATGCTAGGTTAATTATCGGTTTAGGATTCACCATCTGAATTAGTTCTTCGCCTTAGGTTGTGTTCAAAGCTAATTCTAGGTTGACGAATCTGGAACTTAGATCTTAGGACAATTGATTAGGCACGAGAGTGCGATTAATTACCTGATAGAACCTAGGGTGAGCAAATTGATTATTCGCAAAGAGATTTGGTTTAATTAATTTGTGAACATATCAAACCTGATATTAAAGCTGATTTAGACTTTAGGATTCGCAAAGAGATTTGGAATTCCTAGGATTTAGATTTAGATAGTTTTCGCAACGAGAGTTGGTTAATTATATTTTAGTGATTTGAGTTCTAGAACCGTGCTTAATCTGAATCGTGTTAGTTAATTTAGTCTGTATTCATTGATTTCCTGAGAAAAACCCTGGGCCTATATTTTCCTCCTTTGATTTACAACACTTTTAATTTCGTAATTGTTTTAGTTTACATCTTTTGATTTAGCTTATTTCGGATCTATATAATCTATTGTGTGATAACTGAGTCTTTGTGGTTCGACCCCTACACTTACTACAACTACTGCTTTAGTATCTTAGGGTATTAAATTGAGCATATCAGTTTGAGAGGAACGACTTTGAGCTGAAACCTGCTTACTACACTCTAGTGGGACAGCATCTCTTTCATGGTCTTCCTCATGAACATCCAATGGACCATGTAGAGAAGTTCGAGGACTTGGTCACTAGCATCAAGAGCAATGAAGTGTCCTACGATTATCTCTTCTGCATGCTCTTCCCCTACTCTCTAGGTGGAGAAGCTACTTACTGGCTGAGGCAGCTACCTCCTGGATCGCTGACTAATTGGGAAGACACTAAGAGGGCATTCCTGATTAATTTCTATGATGATGGACGATCTGAAGATCTGAGGAATAAGATCTCCACTTTTTCTCAAGGACCTACTGAGGCGTTCAAGGCTGCTTGGACAAGATTCAGATCGTACCAGAGAGATTGTCCCCATCATGGATACTCTGATGTGCAGCTGCTGGGTATCTTCTTTCGAGGAATAGATTGGAGGTATCAGATGGCTCTGGACTCTTCAAGCAATGGTAATTTCAACACCGGATATCCTGAAGACGCCTATGTGTTGATTGAGAACTTTGCCTCTAGCAGTAGCACCAATAGTGCAGATTTCGAGCGCAAGAAGCTGGCTGGTAATCAGGATGGGTCGCAGATCGCTAAGTTTAAGGCTCAGCTGGATTCAATGCACAGTCTTCTGCTGGGAAAGACAACGAAGGCCGTTCATTTTGCTGAAGATGTTGAGGTATTCAATGAGAATGAAGCAGAAGATGTCAACTACATTGGTGGTTCTGGCTTTCAGGGACAGAGGAACCAATTCAACAACAATCGGAGCTTCAACAACAACTTCCAGCAAGGAGGATTCAACCAGAAACCAGCCCAGAACAGCGGTTACACCAGGAACTACGGAAGTCCTTCTTACGAGCCTGTGACTGCTAAAACATCAGAGAACAAGATTGAGGCCATGTTTGAAACACTCGTTCAAGGACTGCAGCAGATCACAGTGACCTTCAATGGTAAGATGGACGCCATGTACAAAGATCTGAGTGGAAGGATCGATGCTCTTGGTATTGGTCAGAAGAAGCTGGAAACTCAGATAGCTCAGACTTCAGAAGGTTCGAGAAGACAAGAAGGTTTTCTTCCAGGGAGAACTGAAAATCCAAGAGCACACGTCAATGCGATCTCCTCAAGAGCAAAAAATTTCGAGCAGGATCCTGAAATCGCCAGGGCATCGATCGATACCCCCAAGTGTCGATCGATGCCGGTTACAATTCTGAAACGGGACACTTCCAAAACCCGTGTATCGATCGATACCCCATTGGTATCGGTCGATACTGAGGCGATTTCTGAGGAGACACCGGAGATGTCGACTGTAGTGCCTAAAATACTTCCAGAGAGAGTCTATATACCGAGGATACCTTACCCCATAGCTCTTGAGAAAGCTAAGAAGGAGGTAGAAGACGCCAGATGCAAGGCTATGCTGAATAGTCTGATTGCGGAGCCTCTAGATGATGATAAATCCGTCAAGGATGATTCAAGAGCAAGAGTATCGATCGATACCATACCTGGTATCGATCGATACCCATCGCAGAACAAGCCAGAACATGTGAAAACACCTGAGCTGATTGAAGAAAGAGTTCGCAAACCAAAGAAGGTGAATCATGTTCCTAAACACCTCCGAGATCCCATCTCTCCAAAGCAGCTGCGTGGCTTTGAGAAGATGGTAAGAAGGATTTCCCCTGATTCAACCTTTGAAGAAGCTCTAGAGTGCCGTCCTCTGCTAAGTCACTTCAAAGATTGCAGAGAAACCGAGGAAGAGATTAAGGCACTCTTCATTAAGGCTAGAGGTACACCTCCACTGAGACAACTGACCCAAAGAGAAGATCCCGGGAAATTCGCGGTTCCATGCTCTATCTCTGGAGTTGATTTCAAAGAGTCTCTCGTTGACTCAGGAGCTAGTGTCAATGTCATCTCAAGGGCAATTGCAGAGCGGTTTGGGGCTGATATTCGATCACCAAAGGTATCTATCACACTCGCGAACGACTCAACCTCACTTCCATACGGTACAATCTCTGCTCTGCTGGTCAAAGTAGGAGATTGTCTGGTGCCGACTGATTTTCAGGTTGTGGAGATGGGTGCGATATCTCGTATGCCTATACTTTTTGGACGACCGTTTATGGCTACTGCTGGCGCGATCATAGACACGCCTAATAAGATAATCTCTTTCTCTTACATAGACGGAGCGGTCTATTATGATGTCATCCCCCCTAGGAGTGCTCCCACATGTGTCTCTAACATCGAGGTTGTCACAGAAATGTCGCTAGCAGTTGATCTTTTGGAAGAGCCTCCTGATGAGCCTACTGTCGCAGACGTTCCAGCTGAACCACACAGCATTTCCAAGGAAGTTGTCAAGAAGAAGACCAAGGCAACAAAGAAGAAGGCCAAGAGCATAAGAGTTGAGGATCCCCATGTCACTTTGATACTTCAGAAGAGTGATGGGAATTCAATTGAGTATAAGGTCAAGTGCAAAGGAGCTTAGAAGCCATTCTCTAAGGCTAGAGTTCTTCTAACTTCGGAGCTGAAAGAGAAAGGAAAGGAGTTTGTGGACAGCATGATGAGCAAAACTCTGAAGCTAGCAATGTCAAGTTGTTGAGCCTGTTTTGGTGCAAGCTCTCACTCTTATCCTGCCTGAAGGGCGTTACAGTCAAGCTATTGACGTTAAACGAGCGCTTGGTGGGAGGCAACCCACTGGTGAGTCTGTCTTTGAGTCATTTTTTCTTTTATTTTTCGTTCGTTTTGTGTTTGTGTCAGGATAAACAAAGAGCAACTCGAAATCGCCTTAGCGTTGATCGATACTCCCTTAGTATCGATCGACACCGATCGCGAAAATATGGTTCATCAAGTCGATTTAAGCCTGGTATCGATCGATACCAGGGTGTGTGTCGATCGATACTTGACGTTCCAGCAAGGTAAATTCTTGTTTCTCTTCGTGTTATCCTTTTCTTTTGTTTTCTTTCGCTAACTCTAGGCTAGATAACACTGGGGACAGTGTTGTTCAAGTCTGGGGGAGGTGTCTGCTGACATTGTTTTTGTTTTTCTTAGAGTCAGTCGTTTTATCGAGTCAAAATTGTTTTATTGAGTCAAAACTTGTTGGAGATGATGATCCTGTGCTTGAACCTATTGATTTGATTTTGTTTTTGAGTGCACAGTGTTACATGATCAGTTCTAGATCGACTAATGAAAAATCCAAAGACTGACCAGTTGACTAGAAAACATTCATGTCTCCAGCAGAGTTTTTCTGAAACCTGAGCCAAATTTCTGCACTTCATCAATGTGGTTAGTGTTCATAGAGCTTGATTCATCATTCATATCTGATAAAGGAACCCATGTGTTTAGAGTTATGGTATCTCTCTCCCCTGTTATAAGTTGATAAAAAAAAGCATAAAATATTGAAATGATTTTCTTCTGAGTAGAGGGTTAGGAAAATTTCCAGCGATCCCATTATTCTACTTAAGAGGGAATGATCACACAAAGGATTGGAAGCGAGGCTAGGATTTTCCTATGATGCCATTATTCGCCTACATCCTTTGATACATTGAGAGGGAAGAATCGGGGATTTGGTGGCAAACACCATCAATACTCGCGTCTCATACCTTGATGTGTATATGCAAAGATGAAAAGAAAAGAAAAGAAAGAACAACAAAACTATAGTTTTTCAAAAAATTAATTGATGAATACCTTGGAAGATTTGGATTAAATGCTTAGAATGATGATAAATCCAAACAGAGTAGTGAAAATCAAGACTGTAGGAATATGCACTCAAAATCCCAATTTCTCAAATTTCCATCAAACCATCAACAATAGGCACATGAATCATCAAGTTCAAGCATAGAGAAAAAATCCCCAAGGCTTTTGTACAAGTGAAAAGTAATATTCAACCATATTCAAGCAATATGCACTCAAGAACAAAACTATGGTTTTGTTCTCAATGTCCTCAACCATATTCAAGCAACCTTCCAAAACCGTGTCTTCAATTACCACTTCATCTTGAATCTCAAGTTCCACCCTCCCACTTTTGTTCTCAATGTCCTCGTTGAGATTGGAATGTGCTTCTCGAGTGGGTAAGACCGTGCCACTCCGTAGTGTGATAGCATTCACATACTCTTTGGGGTTGGCTTCGGACTTTCCGGGTAGTTGGCCTTGTGGTCGTGAAGAGGAGCTGGTTCCCTTGCCTTCAAGTTGTTTCACCTTGGAGCTCAATATTTCGAGTTTGGTGTTAAGATCGTTGCAAGAACAATCGACCCTTGTGTTGATCTCAACTTGTCCCTTGAGAAGTTGTTGAAACATTGTGTTCAAGTTAAACTCTTGTGGTTTAGACGTAGTTGCTTGACCTTGAGAAGCAAAGCCTTGTTGAAAACCCGGTGGAGCATTGAAAGGTGCTTTGGCTTGAAATCCGCCTTGGTTTTCTTGAGAAGTGTTCTTAGGAATATAGTCTTGGTTGTTTGGAACTTGACCTTGGTGTTGTTGGGTGAATTGCTTTTATTGTGGAGCTTGGTTGCTTTGTTGTTGTTGGGGATAGACTTGATCTTGTGGATTCTCCACATTTGGGTTTCGGTAAGAAAAGTTTGGGTGATTGCGGTAGTTGTTGTTAAAACCGCCTCTTTGGTATCGTTGGTTACCCACATAATTCATCTCTTCTTGGGTACCCATGTCGCTCTCGTCCTCTTGGTAACCTTGTGTTTCCTCGAAGTCGCTAACAAAGTGCACATGCTTTTGAGAAACGTTACGTAGTTTGTCAATCATCAAAGCTTGCTTGTCCATCTTCTCGGTGAGAATCTTTATCTCTTTGGACCGCTTTTGTTCATCAAAATCACTAGTCGTTCTCGTAGCCCGGTCATAATTATCCCCATAGGTTCCGTCTATTTGAGCTAAATTCTCAACAAGCTCCATTGCTTCATCCACATTAGAGGGTACTCATCCAAAGAAGTTCCCATGAGAAGCTGTGTCTAAGAGCATCCTTATCTTGGGTAAAGCACCGCGATAGAGGGTACTCAAAAGAGAGGCATTGGAGAAGCCATGATGCGGACATTGAGAGGTGTAGCTTCTAAACCGTTCCCAAGCTTCGTTGAAGGATTCGTTTCCGCGTTGTGTGAAACCCGAGATTTCGTTCCTCAACTTGGCGGTCCTTGAAGGAGAAAAGAACTTTGCAAGGAAAGCTCGTTTGCAATCGTCCCAAGACGTGATTGAACCTTGAGGAATACTCTTTTCCCATTGATGAGTTTTATCTCCAAGGGAGAATGGGAAGAGTCTTAGTTTGAAACCGTCTTCCAAAACACCGTTCATCTTGGCTAATCCACATATCCTATCAAATTGATCGATACGATCTAATGGATCCTCCATAGATAAGCCGTGAAATTTGGTACTTTGAACCATGTTGATCAATCCTGACTTCACCTCGAAGTTGTTGTTCTCAACCGGTGGTGCTTGGATCCCTTGACGGTTTTGATGAGCATTGGCGGCAGCACCCGCATCTACCACGTTTTGAGCCCTTGGGGGATGGTTAGGGGCTCTCATTGGCCGGGCGGGTGGATGTGGCACGTGGGGAGCTTGGCCGCCTTGAGCGTGGTGGTTTCCATTACCACCTTGTGCGGGGTGGTTTCCATTACCACCTTGTCGATGATGTGGAAGGTTGTACACATTTTCATGAATGTCCCCAAGTCGAACATTTACAAAGTGATCCATGTCGTTCTCAACTTCTTGTTGTCTCACACGTGCTTCCCTTGCTCTAACCCCGCGGTATGAGCGATGTATGTCGTCCCTTGGTTCAACTAGATTGTCATTGCCTCGAGATCGCGTATGCATGCACCTATAGGATTGAGAGATAGCAATGAAAAGTGAAAGACATTAATAATCAAAAGGAAAATAAAACTCAATCTCAAAAAGAACCTAAATCTCAATGTTGTAATCAAAACCCAATTGGCAACGGTGCCAAATTGATAGTAGACTTTTGCAAGTCTTGAGACCAATTACTCAATATACAAGTAGTATAAGAGGTATCGAATCCAAATGGTTAAGTTCCAAACACCAAGAATGCAAAGCACTAATTGAGTTAAGCAAAATATGAGAAAGTTGTTGTAGACTAATTGAACCTAGCAACTTATATGAAGCAAGATAAATAGCAAACTAAACAAATGTAATGCAAAAGATATAAGCGAATCTAAGGACGGGGTAATCGAGTTTAGATGATCCAAGACCAATTTAGTGAATGTTAATTCCTAGGCAATGACCATTAAGTGTGGTTAATTCTCTCTCAAGACACTAATCACCATGCTAATTATTAATTCAAGATCAAACTCTCATTTGTGAATCACTAACTAGCAAGCACTAAGTGCAAACAATCACGATCAATTAAACATACACCCTAGACATCTACTCTCATATGCTAGGAATGCATATCTCTTGATTAGCTTATCAATACATTTCATCAAACACCTTGTAGGTGTGAAATGCCCCTTGGTCTAGATTGGCTTTCTCAAGCCAAATCTAACATTAAGACCACTAATCAAGAAAAGAAATAGGATAATCTAACCCTAAGCATCATAAATTAATCTTGGAATCATCCTAACTCTAACCCATCCTCAAACTCTAAGGACTACTCACTAATCACCATGGTTCCAACAAATCCAATAAAAGAAGAGTTAAAACCCACGATCAAGATTATTGAATGGTTAGAAAGTAGAAGTTAAATAGATGGATTCAAGTAAAAAATACTCAAAATTGCATAAATCAAAAGGATCAATCTTTTACAAATCACTCTTAGAGAGGGTTTTTGCTTAAGAAAAGACTTAGCCCATAAAAATTAGGTTATTAGGTTTAAATAGTGAATAGTGACGAACCGGGTCGACCCGGTTAAAATGGGTAAAAGTGTCCTGAGGGTCAAAACCGATGTCACTCATCGGTACAACACCTCGGTATTGAACCTGAGTTTGTGTACCGATGAGGGATACCGATTCGTGACGTCGATACTGAGGTGAAATGCCTTGGTGCTCCTTCGATGAATGATATATCATAGTTTTTACCTGCTTTTAACCATGATATAGGTCTTATTTATCGAGTCTTTCTAGTATTTTTGGAGTCTTTTCGAGTCTTTACAGGTTTAGGTACGTTTGAAACTTAATTGGAGATATTGTAGCATTCTGGAGCATTATGGTCCTTGTGTCGAGCGATACAACCTGGTGTCGGTCGATACAGATGATTTGAGGTCCTTGTGTCGGTCGACACCCCCTGGTGTAGGTCGACACCGACGTTATGAAGAAGGAAACATGAATTTTTTCGAAGTCTGAAAAATTTGCACTCAGGTCCAGAAGTCTCTATTATTTACAAGAAGCCCCAAAACGTGTTTTATGATATAATTAGGGTTTTCAGCCACTTGTTTTGGCTATGCTTGATTTTACTTTGGATCTTTGAGAGAGCTTTGAGGGAGACAAGTCTGAAACTCTGTTCGTTCAAGAGAAGATTTCGAACCCTTGTTTTCTTTCTCCTCTATTATTAATTTCAGAGATTTATTCAATCATGTTGTTTGTTTCAATCTCCATGTCTGAGTAGATCTCCTGTTAGATTTAGGGTTCTCAATAAAAGATCTCTTTGAATGTTAGGTTAATTAGTTGGTTAGGGTTCATAATCTGAATTAGTTATTCACTATATGTTGTTCTTAAAGCTAATTCTGTATTGATCACTTGAAACTTAGATCTTAGGTTAATCGATTAGGCACGACAATGGAATTGATGATCTGATAGAACCTAGGGTGAGCAAAATAACTATCTGCAAAGAGATTTTGTTTAGTTGTTTTGTGAACATATCGAACCTGGACTTAAAGCTAGTTTAGTCTTTAGGATTTGCAAAGAAATTTGAAATTCTGAGATTTAGACTTAGATAATTCTCGCAACGACAGTTGGTTAATTATAGCTTAGTGATTTGAGTTCAAGAACCGGGCTTAACTTGAATCATAACTGATTAGTTTATTTGCATTCATTGATTTCCTGAAAAATACTCTGAACCTATCTCTTCTCCATTGAATTCACAACCCTTTAATTTATGTTATTGCTTCATGTTTTATTGATTTACTTAACTTAATTCGAACCTATATAATATATTGTGTGATTCTTGAGTCTATGTGGATTCGACCCCTAAATACTACATTCGACAAATGTGTTAGTACTTTAGGGTATTACATTTGAGCATATGAAATTTGGCGCCGTTGCCGGGGATTCTTAATTCGCCATTAGATTTTAGTCAAGAATTTTGACTAAGTCCGATAGTGTTGAGCGACACCAGTCAGTGTCGGTCGATACTCATCATTTTATTTTACTTTTTATTTTTTATTTTCGTTACTTACGTGCCTTGTCTAGAGAGGTTTCAAGAGCACTCAGCTAGTTAATCTTTCCAACAAGGAGCTAACTAACTTGGAACACACAAACATGACAACAAGGGAGCCAGCAGAGATGAACAATCCAGTGGTATTGACTCATGATGATGCTGGAGCCTTTAGAGACCAAGATGGTCAATTGTGCAATGAGAGAGGGCAACGACTTGATGGAGATGGAAACGTCATTGTCCCTCAAGTTGTTGTTGATGAGATGGCCGCGCCAGCTGCGCGCAATAATATGGGGAATGTTGTGGTTAATCGTGGTAGAAAGATTGGTGAGTACAACATGCCTGATCAATTCTATGCCAATCAATCAGCGATTCGCCCTCCTGCTTTTCAGAGGAATGACTTTGAACTGAAATCTGTATACTACACTCTTTTGGGTCAGCATCCTTTTCACGGTCTTTCTCATGAACACCCCATGGATCACATTGAGAGGTTTGAGGACTTGGTTACTAGCATCAAATACAATGGAGTGCCCAATGATTTCCTCTTCTGTAAGCTCTTCCCATACTCTCTTGGTGGAGATGCAGCTTATTGGCTTAAGCAGTTGCCGCATGGATCACTGACTACCTTGGAGGAGACTAAGAATGCCTTCTTGAACAATTTCTATGATGATGCAAGGTCTGAGGAGCTCAGGAATAAGATCTCCTAATTTTCTCAAGGAGGGACTGAGGCATTTAAAGCTGCTTGGACCATATTCAGATCATATCAGAGGGATTGCCAACATCACGGGTTCACTAATGTTCAACTGCTGGGTATTTTCTTAAGAGGGATTGATTGGAGGTACCATATAGCTTTGGATGCTGCGAGTAATGGGAACTTCAACACCATATATCATGAAGATGCTTATGTGCTTATTGAGAACTTGGCATCTAGCAATAGTACAAAAAATGCAGACTTTGAGTGAAGAAAGCACACTGGGAGTATGGATGGATCGCAGATTGCTGAGGTTCAAGCTAAGTTGGATTCAGTGCACAATCTCTTGATGGAAAAGACGATGAAGGCTGTTCATTTTGCTGATGAGGCTGAGAACTTCAATGAGGATGAAGTGGAAGGTGTTAACTACATTGGTGGTTCTGGTTTTCAAAGTCAGAGAAATCAATACCACCAGAACAACAACCGAAACTTCACAAACAATGCTCAGCAAAGAGGGTACAAATCTGAAGTCAACCCAGCTGGTTTTAGAACTTATGAGAATTCGTCCTACCAATCTCCACCACCCAAAACTCCTGAAAATAAAGTTGAATCTATGATTGAACAACTTCTTCAGGGACAGCAGAAGATGACAGTGGATTTCAATGGGAAGATGGATGCTATGTACACGGACCTGAATGGGAAAATTGAGGCTCTCAACACTCATCAGAAGATGCTGGAAACTCAAATAGCTCAGACTGCATCAGCTGTGAAGGGAAAAATGGTTCATTCACAGAATGAATACGTCAATGCAATAATCTTAAGAAGTGCTAAAGAGGTCACTGCAGTGGTAGAAAAGGGTTTGAACGTAGAAAAAATCGTGAAGTTAGAAGAGGTTGAAGGTGATTTTGAGCATGATACGGCTGTGTCGATCGACACCACTACTTGTATCGATCGCTACCAACCTGTGTCGAGCGACACCACTACTAGTATCGATTGACACCAACTTGTGGAGACGACACAGAAGCCTAGTGTCGACCGACACCAGATTGATGTCGGTCGACACCCCTCGCAGACTGAGCTAGAAATTTTGAAAAAACCAAAGATTGTTGAGGAGAATGTTTACAAACCTAAGGTGCCTTATCCTAATCCACCTAGACATCTCAGAAATCCCATTACTGCAGAGAAGTTGATCGCTTTTGAGAAGAGGGTAAGGAGGATTCCCCATACGATGTCTTTTGAAGAAGCTTTGGAAAACCACCATTTGCTTGGTTACTTCCAAGATTGCAGAGAAACTCTAGAAGAGATCAATGCACTCTTCATCAAGGCAAGAAGCACACCACCACCAATGAAGCAGTTGACTAAGAGAGAAGACCCATGAAAATTTTCGTTTCCATGCTATATCTCTGGAGTTGAATTCAAAGAGTCTCTCGTTGATTCAGGGTCTAGCGTCAATGTCATGTCAAGGGCAATTGCAGAGAGGTTGGGAATTGGTGATATTAGATCTGCTAAGATGACTCTCACATTCGCAAACTCTTCAACCTCAATTCCATATGGTACCATCCCTGATTTGGTTGTTACAGTAGGAGATTGTCTGGTTCCTACTGATTTTCAGATTGTGGAGATGAGCAAAAGTTCTAATATACTTTTGATTTTTGGAAGACCGTTCATGGCTACAATTGGTGCAGTTATAGAAGTGCCCAGTAAGAGAATCTCGTTCTCATACATTGACAAAGAGGCCTCCTACAAAGCCATTCCTTCTAGAACAACTCCCAAACATGTCTCTTGCATCACCGTTGTTACAGGAGAGACGTTGATGGTTGATCTTTTGGAAGAGCCTTATGATGAGCCAAATGTCATAGATGTTTTAGATGATCCTTCTATCATCACGAAGAGAGACATCAAAACGGCTAAGGTAAAGAAGAAGGCGAAGAGCAAAAGAGTCAAGGGTGATGCCTATATGACTTTAACCCCTCAGAAGTGTGATGGAGATTCGATTGAATATGAGTTGAAGTGCAAGGGAACTTCAAAACCATTATCTAAGGTTAGAGCTATTCTCACTTCAGAGTTGAAAGAGAAAGGATAGGATGTTGTGAAGGGTATGTTGAGCAGAATTCTGAAGCTGGAGATGTCTAGTTGTGGAGCTTGTTTTGGAGCAAGTTCTCATTCTTATCCTGACTAATACATTGGCGTAAAGTCAAGCTAATGACTGAAAATAAGCGCTTGGTGGGAGGCAACCCACTGGTGAGTCTGTACATAAGTTCTTTTATTTATTTTGGTTTTTGGTTTTGTGTCTTGTGTTTTGCGTGAATCAGTTACAAAGGAGCTGTGTCGAGCGATACCAGTAATGGTATCGATCGACACTACTTGCGCGACAAAGGAGTTGAGCTTATCAAATCGATAAAAAGAGTTACATGTGTCGACCTTAAGCCTGGTATCGCTCGATACCGGTGATGTGTGTCGGTCGACACTCCTACCCCAATCCGGTAACTTCTTTGATTTTCACGCCTCCACTCAACTCTTATGATTCCTTTTACCGAATCTAGACTAGATAACACTGGGGACAGTGTTGTTTAAGTCTGGGGGAGTTGGTGGAGGTAGTTGCTGACAGCGTGTTCAGTCGTTTTTGAGTCAAAAAATGTTTTATTGAGTCAAAACCTATTGGAGATTATGATCTTTTTCTTGAATCAATTGTTCTGACCTTGCTTCTAAGTGACCACTGTTACAGAATCAGTTCTAGATCGGACTAATGAAAAATCCAAAGGCTGACCAGTTAACTAAAAGACGCCCATGTCTCCAGCAGAATCCTTTAAAGCATGAGCTAATTCTTTGCACTTCATCGGTGGTCAATGTGCACAGAGCTTGATTCCTCATTCATATCTGACAAAGGAACCCATGTGTAGAAAGTAATGGTATCCCTCTCCCCTGTTATAAGTTAATAAATAAAAGCATGAAAAGATGAAATGATTTTCTTCTCAGTATAGGGCTAGGAAAATTTCCAACGATCCCATTATTGTACTTGAAAAGAAATGATCACACAAAGGTTGGAAGCGAGGTTAGGAAAATTTTATGTGACACCATTATTCGCTTACACCTTTGATACATTTTGAGGAAAGAACCGGGGATTCGGTGGCAAACACCATCAATACTCGCGTCTCAAAACCTTAATATGTATATGCAAGAGAACATGATGTGAAATAAGTCTGGAGGAGAGGAAACAATACCAAAAAGTGTGAAAATTGGGTGGTTCTTTTGTCATGATATTGTATGGGAAAGAGTCTAGAAGGTTCTTGGCATTGATTACAGCGATGAAACTGGCGATGAGGGCTTAGATGGATAATGCTGCGAAATTATGTGTGGATTCTGGGGAGCTACCAATGTCTACGGAGAAGTACATGGTGGTCAGATTTGGAACTGGTTAAGTGATATGTAGAGTACAAAGAAAAAGAGCCATTGCAGTGTTTCAAGAACAAGTGAGTCTCCGTGTTTTTCAAACCTCTTTCTCTTGTTTAGCTTTCTGTTTGCTTGAGGGCAAGCAAAGGTTAAGTCTGGGGGAGTTGATATATCATGGTTTTTACCCGATTTTAACCATGATATAGGTCTTATTTATAGAGTCTTTCTAGTATTTTTGGAGTCTTTTCGAGTCTTTACAGGTTTAGGTATGTTTGGAGCTTAATTGAAGATATTGTAGCATTATGGAGCATTATGGTCCTTGTGTCGAGCGATACAACCTGGTGTCGAGCGATACAACCTGGTGTCGGTCGATACAGACGATTTGAGGTCCTTATGTCGGTCGACACCACCTGGTGTCGGTCGACACCGACATTATGAAGAAGGAAACGTGAATTTTTTGGAAGTCTGAAGAATTTGCACTCTGGTCCAGAATTCTTTATTATTTACAAGAAGCCCCAAAACATGTTTTATGATATAATTAGGGTTTTCAGCCACATGTTTTGGCTATGCTTGATTTTACTTTGGATCTTTGAGAGAGTTTTGAGGGAGACAAGTCTGAAACTCAATTCGTCCGAGAGAAGATTTTGAAGCCTTGTTTACTTTCTCCTCTATTATTAATTTCAGAGATTTATTCAATCATGTTGTTTGTTTCAATCTCCATGTCTGAGTAAATCTCATGTTAGGTTTAGGGTTCTCAATAAAGGATCTCTTTGAATGTTAGGTTAATTAGTTGGTTAGGGTTCATAATCTGAATTAGTTCTTCACTATAGGTTGTTCATAAAGCTAATTATGGATTGCTCACCTGGAACTTAGATCTTAGGTTAATCGATTAGGCACGACAATGCAATTGATGATCTGATAGAACCTAGGGTGAGCAAAATAACTATCTGCAAAGAGATTTTGTTTAGTTGTTTTGTGAACATATCAAACATGGACTTAAAGCTAGTTTAGTCTTTAGGATTTGGAATTATGAGATTTAGACTTAGATAATTCTCGCAACGACAGTTGGTTAATTATAGCTTAGTGATTTGAGTTCAAGAACCGGCTTAACCTGAATCATAAATGATTAGTTTATCTGCATTCACTGATTTCCTGAGAAATACCTTGAACCTATCTCTTCTCCATTGAATTCACAACCCTTTAATTTACGTTATTGCTTCATGTTTTATTGATTTACTTAGCTTAATTCGAACCTGTATATTCTATTGTGTGATTCTTGAGTCTCTGTTGATTCTACCCCTAAATACTACAATCGATTAAGCTGTTAGTACTTTAGGGTATTACATTTGAGCATATCAATGAATACCGATGTCACTCCTCGGTATTATAGCTCGGTGTTAAGGGATTTTCCCTCGGATTTCCCCCGGGAGTTGCACCGATATGTTGTACCGACATGTGTCCTCGGTATTGTTGCTACGTTGAATTCGGAGAAGTGGTACCGAGGTGTTGCACCGAGTTGTGACCTCGGTACAATCCCCTGAAGCTACGATACCGACGTCACTCCTCGGTGTTGCACGTCGGTACTGGGGTTGCTTTCCTCCGGGTTCCATACCGATCAGTCATACCGATATATGACATCGGTATGACCCTTCCGCCTTCAATACCGATGAGCTATTCCGGTTTGTGACATCGGTATAGCCTCTCAGGGGTTCATTCCATGACTTCTTTCCAACCGTCTTCACTCCGCGGGTCTCGAATCTCCTCCGAATCACCTAAAATACGATCCAAAACATGCAAGGACTCTCTAGGACTTAATGTGGACACATTAAACTCCTAAGATAACTAAAATGCTAAAGAGATATTATGAACTTTACGCAAATGACCCGAAACCTAAGTGAAATAGATGCTAAAATAATGCAAAATATGATGATATCAACTATTTGGTCTAATTTATAGGAAAAACAATGGAATAGGGATACTAATTACTAATTAGCTTGGCGAAACGTATTTAAGTTACATACTTTAATGTACCGTCGTTAAATTAAAAACTGTAAAATTTTTTGATCAATGCAGTAATGAAGCATTTTGACTACTTTTGAATCTTACCATTAATTTTGTTTTAGGGTCGACAATAGATTTGTTCTATTTCCTAATTGTAACTGTTTTGTTTATGAATCCGTTTATCGCTTCCCTTTGACATGGTCCATGTCTGTAATTTGGTTTGATTGACTTGAGTCACTTGACAGTATGATACAAAAGAACTAGATGAACAAATGAAAGCAAAACTTAAAAATCTGATTTTTTCTATTGCCAAAATAATTATTTCTTTTGTGAAAATGGTTTATCAAATTTATCATTATCTTATTATAGAGTGTAGCAATGCAACTTATGCAAGTATAAAATCACAAGTAGCTCAGGCAAATTCATCTCGTGATACTGAAAAATGATGAGTGATTATTTTCATTTTTTAATCCAAATTAAACAGGAAAAATCACATTTTTAACCATCAAAATACAAAATACTATCATTTTATACCGTGAGAGATTTCACTCTCACTTTAAACCATCAAACTAGGTTAACTCTCATTTCTAACAATTAAACTAGCTTCCGAGTTTGCTTTGTCAAAAAACTTAACGGGACTGTACAATTTTCGTTAAAGAATAATGACATGCCTTGAAATTTATTTTTTACTATACAAAATAAATTATAATTCTATGTTATTATTTATTATAATTAAAAGAGTCAATTAGGTGAAAAAAAAGAAACCGAGTGAAACTAGGTGGATGACAAAGTACTATTTGTGTTGTCTCTACCGTTACAAAAATACTATCATTTCTCTTTCATTTTCCATTATTTCTCTTTCTTCGTTATTCTTTTTCCTCCAATGAAACCAAGAAAAATCAAGGATTCGATTCCTCATCCTTTCGACGAAGACCTAAGAAAGATCCGGTGAAGGCGAAGATCCTTTGAAGTTCCTGCAAAGTCTATGGTTCTGACGATGGCGACAGTGCTAGAAAAGAATTGTTACCCGTTAACTTTGAAGACAGTTTGGAGATAAAGAATAAGAAAAATAATCGGAGAATCCGATATGTGTCGGGAAATGTTTTTCATAATAGCGGCCAAAATAAATGATATCAAGACTTATGATCTTTTCCCTCGGAAAAGAGTTTGGGCATGACAAACTTTGCTTTTTGTTTTGCTTTATTTTTTTGTTCTTTCTCACACTACAAGAAATATGGGCATTGGTAGTAGTTCACGGTAGCACAAATTCACAAACTGCTACTAAAACTGTTAAAATCTGATACCAATTTAGTAGCGTTAAATTAGTGCTAGGAAAAAAGTACGATACGCGGTAACATAAAAATGACAACTATAGCTGGAAAGTGCTTTTGGAGGCAAAAATACTTAGCCATTTTTTCATTTTCCGCCATTCTCAGTCTCGAGCATGCAAAGGTCATTTAGACAAAAAATTTGATTTTCACCAAATCTACTTCTCTCTCTCAAATCTGTTACACAAATCTGATTTCCCCTCATAATTTCAACCTTCGTATACTAAATTTTCCTCGGTATTCGGTGTGTAGAAGTAGATCGGAACTGAAAATCAGCTCTCTTCCTGCCTCAGCTTGTGTCGTTTTCTCCGGTGTCGTTTCCTCCGGTGTCGTTTCCTCCGGTGTCGTTTCCTCTGGTGTCGATTCGTCTGGTGTCGTTTTTTCCGGTGTCGTCGCCATCTGCAAAATTCCAGGTGAAACCCACTTACGATTTATGTTGTTCTGAACCCTAGATCTAATTTGTCATTCAAAGTGTCTTCGATTTCTCTGATTAATTTCAATTACCTCTCATTGCAGCAAGATTGGAAGCCATAGAGATCTATTTGAGGACACAAAGATAAGCAAGAGAAAAACTAAGGTTATACATTATCGATTTGTGGTTCTTGTTCGTTTGAAATCTGTTAATTTTTTTTGCATTATAAATGAATAGAATCATGATATGGCTTTGCAGGTTGGAGCTTGTTGCAACATAAGGAGATCTGGATGCTTTTTTTTTGGGTTGAAGACGTCTTGAACTCTTAAAGCCAACTCTTAAAGCCAAGTTGCAAGAGCTTATAGAGGTAATTATTTTCATCCAAATATAACTTTTCGTTTCTGGCTTATGGAGCTTATTGGTTTACTTTATCTTGTTTGGGTATTTGATTGTTTAAACAATGGTATTGATGCTAATGACAATGTGTTAGTTTCTGTTTGATTTAATACTTGACTGTTTACACAAAGATAAGCAAGAGAACACATAGAAATTTATGGCTTTTAAGTCTCTGCTTGATTTAATGCTTGATTGTTTATTGCTGCTAATGTGAATGACAATGTGTTTGTTTGATGTTTGAAATATTCTTATGGGTTTGTTTTCTGTTGCTTATGGGTTAGAACATAGAAATGATCGAAAAGTCATGGGTTCATCTTAACAGGTAAATGAAAAACTATATATATATATATATACTTAAGGGTTTAATGGGTGATTAAAAGAGAGTTTAAGATTTGCTATTGTTTGATGCTTTCATATGTCTTATAAACCGAAGAGTTGACTCTGGTTATGAGAGAGGTGTTTGGGACTTTGTGAGGTCTGTTGGTGCAGCTTTAGGAGAAACTGAGATGATCATTTGCCCATGCATTGACTGTCGTAACGTAGATCGTCACCCATCTGCTGTTGTTGTTGATCATCTTGTAACAAGGCGAATGGATTGGAGTTACAAGATGCGGGAGGATTGGTATCATCATGGAGAAGTGATATCAGGGACTGACTGTAGAAGCAATGCAAGTCAGTGGAACCAAGAGATTTTAGGGTTATACCAAGCAGCTGAGTTTGTGGATGAAGAGCTTCTTAGGCAAGGTGAGTTAAGTTAGGTTGCTGAGGGTGAGGATAAGCAAGAAGATGAGTTTCTTGCAAAGCTAGCTGATGCAGAAACACCTCTGTATCCAAGTTGTGCAAACCACAGCAAGCTCTAGGCGATTGTTTCACTCTTTAGGATAAAGACACATAGTGGTTGGTCTGATAGAAGCTTCGATCTTCTGCTCGAGACTTTGCCACATATGCTACCCAAGGATGATGTCTTGCACACATCCTTGTACGAGGTGAAGAAGTTTCTGAGATCATTTGAAATGGGTTATGAGAAGATACACGCTTGTGTGAATGATTGTTATTTATTCAGAAAGGAGTTTCAGAAGCTAGACAATTGTCCGAAATGCAACGCTTCACGATGGAAGATTAACATTCGAACAGGTGATGTGAAGAAAGGTATTCCACAAAAGGTTCTTAGGTATTTTCCATTAATTCCACGTCTCAAGAGGATGTTCAGGTCAGAGGAAATGGCGAAGGACCTAAGGTGGCATTTTAGTAATAAGAGCACTGATGGAAAAAGCCGTCATCCGGTAGATTTTGTTACTCGGGATCAAATGAACGACAAATACCCTTCATTTGCTGCTGAAGAAAGGAACCTTAGGCTTGGACTCTCCATGGATGGGTTTAATCCTTTTAGCATTAAGAATGTTAACTACAGTGCTTGGCCTGTATTGCTAGTGAATTACAACATGTCACCTGAAAAGTGTATGAAGGAGGAGAACATAATGTTGTCATTGCTGATTTCTGGTCCAAGCCAACCTGGAAACAATATAGATGTGTACTTAGAACCACTTATAGAGGATCTTAACCATCTGTGGGACAAAGGAGAATTAACGTATGACGCATTCAGTCACACTACTTTCACATTAAGAGCAATGCTTCTATGGACCATTCAAGATTTTCCTGCATATGGAAATCTTGCAGGCTGTAAAGTAAAGGGTAAAATGGCTTGCCCTGTGTGTGGGAAGCACACAGATAGTTTGTGGTTGAGTAATTGCAGGAAGCATGTATATATCGGAAAGGTCTGCCTCCCACACATGCTTATAGAGGAAAGAAAGCATGGTTTCCCGTGCCCAGTTTAATCAAGCTGGTATGTAGCAATGAGAGGTCCTACAAGAAGATACAGTGAAGAAGATGCTGAAGAAGGAAATGCAGATGTTGGTCCATTGCCAACATTAGTAGCCATAGATGTTGATGACATGGCTGATGAATCGTCTAATTCACGGCCTGACTGTGAAGGAATTTATGTCTCAGATGATTTCTATTTTTTGGATTGATGTTGGAAATTATGTGTGATATGAATCCCTTTTTAATGAAAATGGATTCTTTTGAAATGCTTCTGAGTGTTGATTGCTTTGGTTTCATTGTGTGTTTCTCTATGTTTGTGTGCGAGTTCATCTTTAAACTGTATTTTGACAACTTATTTTCATGTTTCAGGTGAACTAAGATGGGTAATCGCAAGAAGAACAAACGTGGAAGAAAGACAATGGAGCCCAAGGAATTGTTAGCAATGGAGGAAGAAGAGAACCCTGCTGCAGAGCATGAGTTAGCAGAGAACCATTCTGGAGAACAGACAAAAGGTGTAGAAGTGAATGTATCAGGTGATGATGAACAAAACAAGGAAACCTTTGAAGAAGAACAAAACAAGGAAACCTTTGAAGAAGAACAAAACAAGGAAACCTTTGAAGAAGCAGAAGATGATGAACATGTTGATACTGAGACAGACCAAATGAAGGAAAACTTAGAAGATGAATTAGAACCTCAGAATGATAGAGTTACTGAACCACAGCGTAAAAGACGCCGATGACCAACTAAGATGAAACATATTGCCAAAGATCCGAATGAAAGGCAACATGTTGATTTCACTGACTTGGGAGAACCTTGTGGTCCAGGGTCTGTATTGTTATCATCTTACTTAGGTCCCTTGGTACGTGAACATATTCCTGTCATTGTGGAGAATTGGAAAAAAGTTAGTGAAGATATCAAAACACTGATGTGGATATCTTTTGAGGTAATCTGAATCCACTTTTACATATATGAAGTTTAAATTGTAATTTACTGTCTCACTATCCTTTAATTGAATACAGACGAGGTTTGACCTGGATCAAGAGTTCAAAAAAGCTGCTGTGTTTAAGCAAATGGGATGTCTCTGGAGATCATCCAAATCACGCCTGGTGACCTCTGTCAGGAATGCTAGAACCATTAAAGATAGGATGAATCTGCGTCCGAAGAATGTAAATACAACGGAATGGCGTAAATTTGTCAAAGAGAAGACTGGTAACGCCTTCAAGGTAGTCACTTATCTGTCACTTGTTATATGTTGTCCTTGAGACTATCAACATTTGTTTCTTTGGTTTCCAATTTAGGCTGTCAGTGATTCATACAAAGAAAGAAGACAAAAGTAGATTCCTCACACTTGCGGGAGTAAAGGAATGGTGAGATTGAGAGAAGATTTGGTAAACACTAGCACATAACCATCTCAGGTAACGAGGCTAAGAGTTTGGGTCAAATCGCGTACTAAGAAGGATGGTACGCCTGTCAATGTGAATGCGGCTGAAAAGATACTAAGTTCTGTTTATTATTTTCAGTTTTACTAGGAATTGGAATTCTTGCTGAGTGTTTCTTAAGTAATTGTCATTGTGTTTCTAGAGGAAGGCATCAGAGATAGAACTTGAAGGTCCATCAGATTCAACGACAACGAATCCAAAAGAAGACATGCTAACTCAGATCTTGGGACCTGATAATCCTGGCCGGTTGAGAGCAACGGGTAGAGGCATTAGCATGACCAAATTGGCTTGTCTCCAAGTCAAGAACAACTGTATGGCTGCTATGGAAGAAAAATAGATGACATTGCAGACAGAGGTTCATGATTTAAAGCAGGTCATTGCCAGAATGAATAACCAGGTTCGTCTACTTTCTTTACATTACTTATACATATGAATTTGCAGAAACACGCTACTAATCTATTTTCTCCTATGGCAGGGACAAGAGACTGATGTGGGTGAAAACTCGATTTACAGGGTAAGAATTGAGTTCCTCTGGCTTCATCGAACTGTAGATGACTAATTATGAGTTGATTTATAATTGCTTGTTCTCCATGCAGAGTGTCAATACCATATCACTTCCCAAGTGTTATCTGGTTGACTGGTCTTCCTCTGATAAGAATGTTGCTGAGGGACGGGTTGTTTCATATGATGCTGATGAGTTAGTTAATGGGATTCCTCTAGGGCCTAACGCAGTGAAGGTGTTAGTAGAAACTGCAATCAAACCAGATACATTTTTATGGAGGCCTGCACATCAGATGTTTACTATTGAAGATGCACTTGGAGAAATGATTGCATGGCAAGCCGATTATTGTATTGTTCCAAATGCAGGTTTCATTCCAGAAGACACTAATCCTAAGGTTAAGTTTCTTAAATTTGCTTATTTAAAGATGCTCTTCATCTCTATGAGTCTGAGTTGTTCTTTTTTGTAATTGGTGGCTTTTTTCACCTTTGTTCCGCAGAGTCCATCTCATGGATTATATTACAAATGAGGAAGTGGTTTCTGTAGGCCGATGGCAGACTCGAGAACCTAAAGCGTTGGTTAATGGACTTCCTCTTGGTCCAATTGCAATAAAAGTGTATGTGGATGAGGTAGTAAACCCAAAGGCATTTATATGGAGGCCTACGGTTGAGAAGAGAATTGTGGAGGATTATCTTAACTGTTTTGTAGCATGGCCTGCAAATAGAGTTGTAATTGATGGAAGAACTCCAAATTCTCCTGGTGTAGAGCCATCCAGGTCTAAAGCAGTTAGTCCAACTTCTCAGACTGAAAAGTCTCCTGTAACTCCATCAGCTCCTACAAAGAAACCTGCTTTGAGTTTGAAAGAGAAGTCTACGAATGAAAAGTCACCAGTAACTCTAGTATCTCCTCTTCGCAGATCATGGGTAATTTCTGTTATTGATAAAGTTGATTGTTTGCGGTCTGCTGCTTGAAGTTTGAACGTTGGTTCTGTTTTTTTTTGCTTTCTGTTCTTGTAGCGTACCAAATTCAAGGAAAATCAAAAATGCAAGATCCTGGATCTGTTAGGAAAGAAGGTCGTCGTTGCTGAGGGACGTTGGTCATCAAATGATCATGAGCAACGTGTCCACTTTGTACCTTTGGGCCCTAGTGCATGTAGAGTCTTTGTGGATGTTGTGAAAGTTAAAGAAGCTGCAGTGTGGAGGACAACTTATGAGATCGAGTATATGGAAGATGCACTTGGAAGTGCTATTGCTTGGCCAGAGGATAAAGTGATTATGGTGAGATCTTCGGTCATTTGGTTATTATTTGGATTTATATAAGTGGGCAAATTTATGAAACTAAACTAGGATATATTTGTTTTCAGATCTGAAGTCATACCAGAAAGAACCTTGCATTTTACTTCTTCTAAGACAGAACTTTGTGTTTCAGAACATGGATTTATGGTTTGTTATGACTTGGTTTTTTTTGGTGCAAACTTTGTTTGGTTTGGATCTTGTTTTCTATGCGCAACCTTTGTATGAGACCATGGGTTTGTGGTGTATTAAAACATTTTCTCTTCTCCAATTCATGTTTTTTGTTTATGTCGTCACATAGAGTTTACAAAAACGGCCTCATTGACAAAGTCCAAAAAACTAATGTAAACCAAGCCAAAACATGAACAAGATTTGAAATATAATTTATAGTAAAAAATAACACATAAGAATTATTGAGTTTGATTTAGTATATAGGGTTTAGGGTTTGATTTACAGTATATGGTTTAGAGTTTGATTAGTGTATATGTTTAATATTTGAAATATGATTTCCTTGTAATATTGTAAGAAAAAACTTAAAAAGAATTAAGCGTTATTTTAATTTTAGGGTTTAGGGTATTGGCGTTTATAGTTAAGACCGTGTTGATGATTTAGGGTTTTGGGTTTTGGTTATGTTGTCAATTAACAAATGAAAATGATTGTCAATGATTGGAAATGATTGCAAAATCATTGCAAATTAAAATGATTACAAACATATATACAAACCTTACAAACTAATGATAAGTTACTAAGAGCTTAAGGGTTTGATGTTTAGTACATAGGGTTTGAGATTTAGGGTTTAGGGTTATGATATTTTTTCTTGTTCTACTAACAATATAAATATAATTTTAAGTATTAATGAGTTTAGGGTATAAGGTTTGAGATTTAGGGCATAGGGTTTGAGATTTAGGGTTTAGTGTTATGATATTTTTCTTGATCTACTAACAATAAAAATTTAATTTTAAGTATTAATGAGTTTAGGGTATAGGGTTTGAGATTTAGGGTTTAGGGTTATGATATTTTTCTTGTTCTATTAACAATATAAATGATATTTAAGTATTAATTAGTGTTATATAAAGCCAAATCCATGCCAAACACACAGATTTGAATCTATAAAAGCTGTTACCAAAAAAAAAAAAACAAATCCATTCCAAAACTCATGTTTGCCGGGGAACCCAAAAAAATTCCAAGCTGAAAAATATTTGCCGGGAACCCAAAAAATTTCATGTTTGGAGCCAAACATTTTAGCCAATTTTAATATTTTAAATCCAAAGGTCTTTTAGGTTACAGAGAAAGACAGATCTCTCGTTTTCTCTCAAACACTCAATCTCCGTCGCCATCACAAATCCATATCCGGTCAAGTCTTTCCATCACTCCCGTCGATTCCCCTCCGTAACTCCGTAGACTCGATTTTCATCCGTCGCCTCGATTTCCATATGTCTCTGTCGCCACGAATTCCCTACGTCTGTGGGTCGCATCAATTTCCCTTCGTCTCTCCGTCCCGTCGATTTACCTCTGCGTCTCCATCGAACTCGTCCACCTACAACTCCGACGAAGAAAACCAAGACAGGTAATCGAGCCCTAAACCCTAGATTTTATTCCTCATTCTAAAAGTCTTAGATTTCTCTAATTACTAGATTGTCTACGTAAAGTCTTAGATTTCTCTAATTAAATAGCTTGTATACCTAGAGTTGTAGGAAGATTCGAAGCCCTAAAGATCTCGGAGGGGACCTAATACGAAGATAAACAAGAGAGTCAATATCCTGTACCATCTTCAGGTTATGCTTTTCGATTTCTTTTTCTCAATCGCTTCAAATTTGTGTTATGTTGCATTATAACACGCATTGCATTGCATCAAATCTAACTTGTATTCTTTTTGGCATGTAGAAACTCAAATGGAAGCAACGAAGGGCATCATCTGCGGAATCCCAGTCTTCGGACTGAAACCACAACTCCAACAACAGTACAGCAGTCGCAACTCCAACAACACCCACAACAACAGGCACAAGAAGCAGAAGATGATGTGGTAGAGATCAGCAAACCCGAGTTTGGATGCTCTCAAGGCAACTTGATTCGCGTTGAGGTACTTGAAGAAGACATTGATCCAATGTTCCGTATAGGTATCAGAAACATGATGGAGAATACACGCAAGTCAGCAAAACGCCCAAAACAGGAACAAGGACAGTCCTCACGAGGCAAGGCTGCTCGTGTAGACTAACTGCATGGTACGAACCACTCCATTGTAAAAACCATTCTTTTGCTTTTGACTTGGTTTGATGGTTACATTTGAACCTTCTGTTATGATGTTTTCTTTGTCATTACTTTCTTTGCTATGGATCAATTACCATTGTATGGGATTTGTACTTTGTCTCTCTAAATGTGTTTAATTAGAGTCAATTATTTTTAGTATTAATACTATATGAGTATATAATTATTGCAATTCAATGATCCAATTAACAAAATAATAGCACAAAATGACCCAGAAATGTGTCATTTTACAATGTAATAGAGCACAAAAAAAGCCATGAAAACGAACATCTTGGCACGAAAAATGTGCAAGTTAATATTGTCATATGGCATATGATACATGCTATAATAGGTGCTCAATTCGACAATCAAAAACGTCACGAAAACATACTGGCACTTAAAATGTGTTATAATAATTTATACAACAACACGGAAATTTCGCCATCGAAAACTGCATGATAGCCCTGAAAATATGTTATTATAATTTATACTACAGCAAGGAAATATCGCCATGGAAAATTGCATGATAGCACGAAAAATGTGTCATAATATCTTATACTAAAGCACGAAAATATCGCCATAAAAAACTGCATGATAGCACGAATCATGTGTTATAAAATAATTTCTGATGGCTTTTATATAACGCTACAATATGTCGATTTATTATAGCATTAAATAAAACACTATGGTAGGGGGGGGTCTATTATAGCTGCGGCTGACATAGCGTTCATGGAAACGCTACGAAAACCATATGGTAGCGTTTTCAGTGTGCTATTAATGCCGATATTTCTTGTAGTGTCAACAGTTTTGTTTGATGATATATTCCTTTATTGTGTATGGATGGTCCACATGTCGAATTATATAGAAGCTGTCTATTCATCATCATCTTGGATAGCATTTGGCATAAGAAAATATATTGAGTTCTGACATAATAAGGATCCAAAATGAAACCTTTGAGAACATTAAGAGATATATCTAATATGTGATTCATAAGACATGTAAAAGGACAAATGATTTATTCATCAATCATAAGAACTGCAACATTATCATTAGACCTTTGTTTTTTTTTTCTATAACATTATGGAATTAACCCTAATTTCGAAATAAAATCTTACATAACTATTTGTTATCCTAGAGTGTGGTTGGAGGACCGGCAATTCGGGAGCATTGTTGCTTTAGCGTAGGAGGAAAAAATGGATTGAATGGAAGATTCGGTGTCCAGTTTGCTTCGGCCTCAAGAAAAGCTTTACAACAAGCAGGACCTATGTTATCAAATTTTCCGGTTATAATGGATTGATAAATTTCCGCACAGCATCCTGGAATATTCATCAATGTTGACAAACATTTGGTTATGTCGGGCAATCCTGGCATACCAGGACTCGGTTGGAACGGAAACGGAAATAGAAATGGAGCTGGAAACTGAGGTAGTTGAGCATTCACAGAAACTGTGATGTTTATAGCCAAAATGAGGAAACATACACTCTTGATCGACATGATGAATATATTGGGGATTAAGCAACAAGAGAAAAAGAAGACTTAGAAATCCAATAATATGATTTTGTTAAGTTTGTTTTTTGTTTGATGAGTTCTAGTGATTGACTATTTGGTCTAATTTATAGGAAAAACAATGAAGTAGGGATACTAATTACTAATTGGCTTGGCAAAACGTATTTAAGTTACATACTTTAATGTACCGTCGTTAAATTAAAAACTGTAAAAATGTTTGATCAATGCAGTAATGAAGCATTTTGACTACTTTTGTATCTTACCATTAATTTTGTTTTAGGGTCGACAATAGATTTGTTCTATTTCCTAATTGTAACTGTTTTGTTTATGAATCCGTTTATCGCTTCCCTTTGACATGGTCCATGTCTGTAATATGGTTTGATTGACTTGAGTCACTTGACAAGTAAGATACAAAAGAACTAGATGAACAAATGAAAGCAAAACTTAAAAATCTGATTTTTCTCTTGCCAAAATAATTATTCCTTTTGTGAAAATGGTTTATTAAATTTATCATTATCTTATTATAGAGTGTAACAATGCAACTTATGCAACTATAAAATCACAAGTAGCTCAGGCAAATTCATCTCGTGATACTGAAAAATGATTAGTAATTATTTTCATTTTTAATCCAAATTAAACAGAAAAATCGCATTTTAACCCTCAAAATACAAATCACTATCTTTTTATACCCTGAGAGATTTCACTCTCATTTTAAACTATCAAACTAGGAAAACTCTAATTTCAAACAATTAAACTAGCTTCCGAGTTTGCTTTGTGATATGCTCAATTTAATACCCTAACAGTACTAAAGCAGTAGTTGTAATATAGCTAGGGGTCGAACCACAGAAGACTCACAGAAACGCGCAATAGATTATATAGAATAGATTTAAGCTAAGCCAAGCAGATGTAATTAAAAACAATGCAGAAATTAAAAGAGTTGTATTCGATTGGGAAAATATAGGCTCAGGGTTTTTCTCAGGAAATCAATGATTGCAGATAAACTAACTAGCATGATTCAGATTTAGCGCAGTTCTAGAACTCAAATCACTAAAGTATAATTAACCAACTGTCGTTGCGAAAACTATCTAAATCTAAATTTTAGGAATTCCAAATTTCTTTGCGAATCCTAAAGTCTAAATCAGCTTTAATAACAGGTTTGATATGTTCACAAATCAATTAAACCAAATTTCTTTGCGAATAATCAATTTGCTCACCTAGGTTCTATCAGGTAATTAATCGCACTGTCGTGCCTAATCAATTATCCTAAGATCTAA
>PKML01015391.1:113454-125607 GCA_002933935.1 Eutrema yunnanense
TAGTACACCTCCTTGTCAATGTATGAGAATGAGATGCGCTTACTGGGTATGTCCATAATCGCACCAACTGTAGCCATGAACGGTCTTCCGAGAATCAACTGCGTACGAGATTTTGCATTCATCTCTACAACATGAAAATCAGTAGGAATCAGGCAATCTCCTATTGTGATCATCAAATCAGTAATTGCCCCATATGGAAGAGAGGTGGTATCGTTTGCGAACGTGATAGATGTCTTTGGAGGTTGAATATCAGCTCCCAATCTCTCTGCGATTGCCCTGGACATGACATTGACGCAGGCTCCTGAGTCAACGAGAGACTCTTTGAATTCGACTCCAGAGATAGAGCATGAAACTGAGAAGATCCATGGGTCTTCTCTCTTAGTCAACTGTCTTTTTGGAGGTGTAGGTGTAGCTCTGGCTTTAGTGAAGAGTGCCTTGATCTCTTCCTCGGTTTCTCTGCAATCCTTGAAGTGACTCAGCAGAGGCCAGTCCTCTAGAGCTTCTTCAAAAGTGAACGAGTGGGGAATCCTTCGTACTCTCTTCTCAAAGCCACACAGCTACTTTGGAGTGATAGAATCTCTGAGGTGTTTAGGAACAGGATTCACCTTCTTGGGTTTGCGAACTCTTTTCTCAGCTCGTTCCTTAGCTATCTGTGCCTGATACTCGGTTTCCTGGTTTTCCCAAAATCGGGCGATGTTGAATCGTGCTGCTTCAGTCGAAATCTCATGTGTCTCCTCAAAAATCGCCTCAGTATCGACCGATACCAGTGGGGTATCGATCGATACACGGGTTTTTGGATCCATTCGAGCAGACGTCTGGGCTGGTATCGATCGATACTGGGGAGTATCGATCGATGCTTGTGCGATTTCAGGAACCTCATCGAAATTTTCTGCACGTGAGCTGATGGCATTGACGTGTGCTTTTGGATTTTCAGTTCTCTCTGGAAGAAAACCTTCTTGCCTCTGCACAGCTGATGCGGTTTGAGCGACCTGAGTTTCCAGCTTCCTCTGGGAGAGACTGACAGCTTCAATCTTCCCATTCAGGTGGTCAATCTTCCCATTCAGTTCAGTGTACAGCGAGTCAAACTTCCCATTGAAATCCACCTGCAACTTCTGATGTCCCTGAAGAATCTGTTCCATCATGAGTTCCATCTTATTGTCTGTGGACTTTGGAGAGATGGGCTGGTACGAAGAGTTCCCGTAATTGCGATTGTTGTTGCTGAAGTTCCTGTTGTTGTTGTACCCAAATTGTTGACCCTGAAATCCAGAACCACCAACGTAGTTACAATCCTCCACTTCATTCTCAGAAGAGTTCCCGTAACAACGGTGTTGTTGCACCGCTTTCTGATTCTTCCCGATCAAGAAATCCAGCTTTGCTTGAACTTCAGCAATCTGTGATGCGTCAATTCCTCCAGCTTGCTTCTTCCTGTCAGAGTCAGCATTCTTGGTGCTATTGCTAGACACCAAGTTCTCAATTAACACAACTGCATCCTCTGGATATCTGGTGTTGAAGTTCCCATTGCTCGCAGTATCCAGAGCCATCTGGTATCTCCAGTCGATCCCTCTGTAGAATATGCCAAGCAGCTGAACCTGATTGAACCCATGGTGTGGACAATCCCTCTGATATGACTTGAAACGAATCCAAGCTGCTTTGAGTCCCTCTGTTGGATCTTGAGAAAACTGGGAGATCTTGTTCCTGAGCTCTTCAGATCTCGCATCATCGTAGAAGTTGCATAGGAATGCTCTCTTCGCCTCTTCCCATGTAGTTAGAGAATCAGCAGCTAACTGATTCAGCCAATAAGCAGCGTCTCCACCAAGTGAGTATGGAAAAAGTTTGCAAAATAAGAACTCATTTGGCACTCCATTGTACTTCATCCCAGTGACCAAATCCTCGAACCTCTCGATATGATCCATGGGATGCTCATGAGGTAGGCCATAGAAAGGGGTCTGACTTACAAGAGCATAGTACGCAGGCTTCAGCTCGAAGTCATTCCTCTGAAAAGTCGGTATGCGAATCGCAGATCGATTGGCATAGAACTGATCAGGTCTGTTGTGCTCAGCAAGTGTTCTACCTCGATCACCTGCAGCATACCCAACATTGGCGCGCCCAGCTGGCGCGACAATCTCAATAATAGGAGCAGGGACAACGAAGTTTCCAGCCTCATCGAGTCGCTGCCCTCTCTCATTACACACATGACCCTCTTGGTCTCTCAGAATCCCAACTTCATCAGCTCTTAAAACCACTAGGTTATTCATCCCTGATGCTTGCTTGGTCTTTCTGTTTGTGCGTTCCACAAGCGCTAGCTGTTCCAGTGTTAGTTCAACTAGCTGTGTGCTCTTGTTGCTCCTGGTTTCACGAACAGGCATACACCTGCAAACAAAACACTAGGCAAAGCACGTAAGTAACCAGAAAAATACGTTGAGTATCGATCGATACCAAGTGGTGTCGATCGATACCAACAAAAGAAGACGACGAGTATCGACCGATACTACAGAGTATCGATCGATACCGACGAACTTAGTCGAAATTCTAAACTAAAATCTAATGGCGAATTGAGTCCCCGGCAACGGCGCCAAAATTGATATGCTCAATTTAATACCCTAACAGTACTAAAGCAGTAGTTGTAATATAGCTAGGGGTCGAACCACAGAAGACTCACAGAAACGCGCAATAGATTATATAGAATATATTTAAGCTAAGCCAAGCAGATGTAATTAAAAACAATGCAGAAATTAAAAGAGTTGTATTCGATTGGGAAAATATAGGCTCAGGGTTTTTCTCAGAAAATCAATGTATGCAGATAAAATAACTAGCAGGATTCAGATTTAGCGCAGTTCTAGAACTCAAATCACTAAAGTATAATTAACCAACTGTCGTTGCGAAAACTATCTAAATCTAAATCCTAGGAATTCCAAATTTCTTTGTGAATCATAAAGTCTAAATCAGCTTTAATAACAGGTTTGATATGTTCACAAATCAATTAAACCAAATTTCTTTGCGAATAATCAATTTGCTCACCTAGGTTCCATCAGGTAATTAATCGCACTGTCGTGCCTAATCAATTATCCTAAGATCTAAGTTCCAGATTCGTCAACCTAGAATTAGCTATGAACACAACCTAAGGTGAAGAACTATAATTCAGATGGTGAATCCTAAACAGACAATTAACCTAGCATTCAGAGAAATCCTTTATGAGAAAACCCTAAACCTAAGGTGGATCTACTCAGACATGGCAATTGAATCAAAAGACATGTTTGAATAAATCATCAAATAAATAATCAAAGAAGGTTTAAAGATCTGATCTCGGACGAAGAGAAATCAGACTTGTCTCAAACCAAAGTATAAAAAGCATAAAAAGGCATAGCCTAAACAAGTGGCTGTAAAATCCTATTTATAACCTAAATCACGACTTGGGGTCTTCTTGTAATTATTAAAGACTTCTGGGCACTTTTGCAATTCCTCAAGTCTTGGAAAACTCGCGGGTCGTGTCTTGCTGCGATGGGTATCGATCGATACCAGGGGGTATCGATCGATACTGGACGTGAAATCAGGTACTCGGCAACACAACTTCAGCTTCTTCTCCAAAGTGCTCCAGTAATTCCAATTAGGCTCCAAACGTGCTAGAACCTGTAAAAGATTCTAAAACACTCCAAAATACTATAAAGACTCTATAAAAAGGACTTATATCATGGTCTAAACAGGGTAAAAACCATGATATATCACTTTGTCAAAAAACTTAACGGGACTGTTCATTTACCGTTAAAGAATAATGACATGCCTTAAAATTTATTTTCTAGTATACAACATAAATTTTAATTCTTATGTTATTATTTATTTTATAATTAAAACAATCAATAAGGTGAAAAAAGAAACCGAGTGAAACTAGGTGGATGAGAAAGTACTATTTGTGTTGTCTCTACAGTTACAAAAATACTATCATTTCTCTCTCCTTTTCCATTATTTCTCTTTCTTCGTTCTTCTTTTTCCTCCAATGAAACCAAGAAAAATCACGGATTCGATTCCTCATCCTCTCGTCGAAGACCAAAGAAAGATCCGGTGAAGGCGAAGATCCGTTGAAGTTCCTGCAAAGTCTATGGTTCTGATGATGGCGACAGTGCTAGAAAAGAATCGTTATCCGTTAACTTGGAAGACAATTTGGAGATAAAGAATTAGAAAAATAATCGGAGAAACCGATCTGAGTCGGGAAAAAGTTTTCATAATAGCGGCGAAAATAGATGATATCAAGACTCCTCGAAAAAGAGTTTGGGCATGACAAACTTTGCTTTTTGTTTTGCTTTATTTTTTTGTTCTTTCTCAACAGTTTTGTTTGATGATATATTCCGTTATTGTGTATGTATGGTCCACATGTCGAATTATATAGAAGCTGTCTATTCATCATCATCTTGGATAGCATTTGGCATAAGAAAATATATCGAGATCTAACATAATAAGGATCCAAAATGAAACCTTTGAGAACATTAAGATATATATCTAATGTGTGATTCATAAGACATGTAAAAGGACAAATGATTTATTCATCAATCATAAGAAATGCAATATTATCATTAGACCTTTGATTTCTTTTTTTCTATAACATTATGGAATTAACCCTAATTTTGAAATAAAATTTTACATAACTATTTGTAATCCGAGAGTGTGGTTGGAGGACCGGCAATTCGGGAGCATTGTTGCTTTAGCGTAGGAGGGAAAAATGGATTGAATGGAAGATTCGGTGTGCAGTTTGCTTCGGCCTTTAGAAAAGCTTTACAACAAGCAGGACCTATGTTACCAAACTTTCCGGTTATAATGGATTGAGAAATTTCCGCAAAGCATCCTCGAATATCCATCAATGTTGACAAACATTTGGTTATGTCGGGCAATCCTGGCATACCAGAACTCGGTTGGAAAGTAAACGGAAACGGAAATAGAAATGGAGCTGGAAACTGAGGTAGTTGAGCATTCACAGAAGCTGTGATGCTTATAGCCAATATGAGGAAACATACACTCTTGATCGACCTGATGAATATATTGGGGATTAAGCAACAAGAGAAAAAGAAGACTTAGAAATCCAATAATATGATTTTGTTAAGTTTGTTTTTTGTTTGATGAGTTCTAGTGATTGACTATTTGGTCTAATTTATAGGAAAAAAATGGAGTAGGGATACTAATTACTAATTGGCTTGGCAAAACGTATTTAAGTTACATACTTTAATGTATCGTCGTTAAATTAAAAACTGTAAAAATGTTTGATCAATGCAGTAATGAAGCATTTTGACTACTTTTGTATCTTAACATTAATTTTGTTTTAGGGTCGACAATAGATTTGTTCTATTTCCTAATTGTAACTGTTTTGTTTATGAATCCGTTTATCGCTTCCCTTCGACATGGTCCATGTCTGTAATTTGGTTTGATTGACTTGAGTCACTTGACAGTATGATACAAAAGAACTAGATGAACAAATGAAAGCAAAACTTAAAAATCTGATTTTTCTCTTGCCAAAATAATTATTTCTTTTGTGAAAATGGATTATCAAATTTATCATTATCTTATTATAGAGTGTAACAATACAGCTTATGCAAGTATAAAACCACAAGTAGCTCAGGCAAATTCATCTCGTGATACTGAAAAATGATTAGTATATTTTCATTTTTTTAATCCAAATTAAACAGAAAAATCACATTTTTAACCATCAAAATACAAATCACTATCATTTTATACCCTGGGAGATTTCACTCTCATTTTAAACCATCAAACTAGGGAAACTCTCATTTCAAACAATTAAACTAGCTTCCGAGTTTGCTTTGTCAAAAAACTTAACGGGACTGTTCATTTTCCGTTAAGGAATCATTTTCCGTTAAGGAATAATGACATGCCTTAAAATTATATTTTTAGTATACAAAATAAATTTTAATTCTTATGTTATTATTTATTATAATTAAAAGAGTCAAGTAGGTGGAAAAAAAAGAAACCGAATGAAACTAGGTGGATGACAAAGTACTATTTGTGTTGTCTCTACAGTTACAAAAATACTATCATTTCTCCATCATCATAACCATAGACTTTGCAGGAACTTCAACGGATGTTCGCCTTCACCGGATCTTTCTTTGGTCTTCATCGAGAGGATGAGGAATCGAATCCGTGATTTTTCTTGGTTTCATTGGAGGAAAAAGAAGAACGGAGAAAGATAAATAATGGAAAAGGATAACTTTGAAGACAATTTGAAAAAAAAGAATAAGAAAAATAATCATACAAACCGATCTGAGTCGGGAAAAAGTTTTCATAATAGCGGCCAAAATAGATGATATCAAGACTCCTTGAAAAAGAGTTTGGGCATGACAAACTTTGCTTTTTGTTTTGCTTTATTTTTTTGTTCTTTCTCAACAGTTTTGTTTGATGATATATTCCTTTATTGTGTATTTATGGTCCACATGTCGAATTATATAGAAACTGTTTTATCCATCATCATCTCGGATAGCATTTGGAAAAAGAAAATATATTGAGATCTAACATAATAAGGATCCAAAATGAAACCTTTGAGAACATTAAGAGATATATCTAATGTGTGATTCATAAGACATGTAAAAGGACAAATGATTTAGTCATCAATCATAAGAAATGCAACATTATCATTAGACCTTTGCTTTTTTTTTGTTTTCTATAACATTATGGAATTAACCCTAATTTCGAAATAAAATCTTACATAACTATTTGTAATCCTAGAGTGTGGTTGGAGGACCGGCAATTTGGGAGCATCGTTGCTTTAGCGTAGGAGGGAAAAATGGATTGAATGGAAGATTCGGTGTGCAGTTTGCTTCGGCCTCTAGAAAAGCTTTACAACAAGCATGACCTATGTTACCAAATTTTCCGGTTATAATGGATTGAGACATTTCCGCAAAGCATCCTGGAATATCCATCAATGTTGACAAACATTTGGCTATGTCGGGCAATCCTGGCATACCAGGACTCGGTTGAACGGAAACGGAAATAAAAATGGACCTGGAAACTGAGGTAGTTGAGCATTCACAGAAGCTGTGATGCATATAGCCAATATGAGGAAACATACACTCTTGATCGACATGATGAATATATTGGGGATTAAGCAACAACAGTAAAGAAGACTTAGAAATCCAATAATATGATTTTGTTAAGTTTGTTTTTTGTTTGATGAGTTCTAGTGATTGACTATTTGGTCTAATTTATAGGAAAAACAATGGAGTAAGGATACTAATTACTAATTGGCTTGACAAAACGTATTTAAGTTACATACTTTAATGTAACGTCGTTAAATTAAAAACTGTAAAAATGTTTGATCAATGCAGTAATGAAGCATTTTGACTACTTTTGTATCTTAACATTAATTTTGTTTTAGGGTCGACAATAGATTTGTTCTATTTCCTAATTGTAACTGTTTTGTTTATGAATCCGTTTATCGCTTCCCTTAGACATGGTCCATGTCTGTAATTTGGTTTGATTGACTTGAGTCACTTGACAGTATGATACAAAAGAACTAGATGAACAAATGAAAGCAAAACTTAAAAATCTGATTTTTCTCTTGCCAAAATAATTATTTCTTTTGTGAAAATGGTTTATCAAATTTATCATTATCTTATTATAGAGTGTAACAATACAGCTTATGCAAGTATAAAACCACAAGTAGCTCAGGCAAATTCATCTCATGATACTGAAAAATGATTAGTAATTATTTTCATTTTTAATCCAAATTAAACAGGAAAAATCGCATTTTTAACCATCAAAATACAAATCACTATCATTTTATACCCGGAGATATTTCACTCTCACTTTAAACCATCAAACTAGGGAAACTCTCATTTCAAACAATTAAACTAGCTTCCGAGTTTGCTTTGTCAAAAAACTTAACAGTACTGTTCAATTTCCGTTAAAGAATAATGACATGCCTTGAAATTTATTTTTTACAAAATAAATTATAATTCTTTTGTTATTATTTATTATAATTCAAACAATCAATTAGGTGAAAAAAAAGAAACCGAGTGAAACTAGGTGGATGAGAAAATACTATTTGTGTTGTCTCTACAGTTACAAAAATAATATCATTTCTCTCTCCATTTCCATTATTTCTCTTTCTTCGTTCTTCTTTTTCCTCCAATGAAACCAAGAAAAATCACGGATTCGATTCCTCATCCTCTCGACGAAGACCAAAGAAAGATCGGATGAAGACAAAGATCTGTTGAAGTTCCTGCAAAGTCTATGGCTCTGATGATGGCGACAGTGCTAGAAAAGAATCGTTACCCGTTAACTTTGAAGACAATTTGTAGATAAAGAATAAGAAAAATAATCGGAGAAACATATCTGAGTCGGGAAAAAGTTT
Source organism: Eutrema yunnanense (assembly GCA_002933935.1). NCBI lineage: Eukaryota > Viridiplantae > Streptophyta > Magnoliopsida > Brassicales > Brassicaceae > Eutrema > Eutrema yunnanense. The sequence goes on from PKML01015391.1 coordinate 121,802, forward strand.
TCATAATAGCGGCCAAAATAAATGACAGCAAGACTTATGATATTTTCCATCGGAAAAGAGTTTGGGCATGACAAACTTTGCTTTTTGTTTTGCTTTATTTTTTTGTTCTTTTTCAACAGTTTTGTTTGATGATATATTCATTTATTGTGTATGGATGGTCCACATGTCGAATTATATAGAAGCTGTCTATTCATAATCATCTTGGATAGCATTTGGCATAAGAAAATATATTGAGATCTAACATAATAAGGATCCAAAATGAAACCTTTGAGAACATTAAGAGTTATATCTAATGTGTGATTCATAAGACATGTAAAAGGACAAATGATTTATTCATCAATCATAAGAAATGCAACATTATCATTAGACCTTTTTTTTTCTATAACATTATGGAATTAACCCTAATTTCGAAATAAAATCTTACATAACTATTTGTAATCCTAGAGTGTGGTTGGAGGACCGGCAATTCGGGAGCATTGTTGCTTTAGCGTAGGAGGGAAAAATGGATTGAATGGAAGATTTGGGGTGCAGTTTGCTTCGACCTCTAGAAAAGCTTTACAACAAGCATGACCTATGTTACCAAATTTTCCGGTTATAATGGATTGAGAAATTTCCGCAAAGCATCCTGGAATATCCATCAATGTTGACAAACATTTGGTTATGTCGGGCAATCCTGGCATACCAGGACTCGGTTGGAACGGAAACGGAAACGAAAATAGAAATGGAGCTGGAAACTGAGGTAGTTGAGCATTCACAGAAGTTGTGATGCTTATAGCCAATATGAGAAAACATACACTCGTGATCGACATGATGAATATATTGGGGATTAAGCAACAAGAGAAAAAGAAGACTTAGAAATCCAATAATATGATTTTGTTAAGTTTGTTTTTTGTTTGATGAGTTCTAGTGATTGACTATTTGGTCTAATTTATAGGAAAAAACAATGGAGTAGGGATACTAATTACTAATTGGCTTGGCAAAACGTATTTAAGTTACATACTTTAATGTACCGTCGTTAAATTAAAAACTGTAAAAATGTTTGATCAATGCATTAATGAAGCATTTTGACTACTTTTGTATCTTACCATTAATTTTGTTTTAGGGTCGACAATAGATTTGTTCTATTTCCTAATTGTAACTGTTTTGTTTATGAATCCGTTTATCGCTTCCCTTTGACATGGTCCATGTCTGTAATTTGGTTTGATTGACTTGAGTCACTTGACAAGTATGATACAAAAGAACTAGATGAACAAATGAAAGCAAAACTTAAAAATCTGATTTTTCTCTTGCCAAAATAATTATTTCTTTTGTGAAAATGGTTTATCAATTTTATCATTATCTTATTATAGAGTGTAACAATGCAACTTATGCAAGTATAAAATCACAAGTAGCTCAGGCAAATTCATCTCGTGATACTGAAAAATGATTAGCAATTATTTTCATTTTTTTTATCCAAATTAAACAGGAAAAATCGCATTTTTAACCATCAAAATACAAATCACTATCTTTTTATACCCTGAGAGATTTCACTCTCACTTTAAACCATCAAACTAGGGAAACTCTCATTTCAAACAATTAAACTAGCTTCCGAGTTTGCTTTGTCAAAAAACTTAACGGGACTGTTCATTTTCCGTTAAAGAATAATGACATGCCTTAAAATTTATTTTTTAGTATACAAAATAAATTTTAATTCTTATGTTATTATTTATTATAATTAAAAGAGTCAATTAGGTGAAAAAAAATAAACCGAGTGAAACTAGGTGGATGACAAAGTACTATTTGTGTTGTCTCTACAGTTACAAAAATACTATCATTTCTCTCTCCTTTTCCATTATTTCTCTTTCTTCGTTCTTCTTTTTCCTCCAATGAAACCAAGAAAAATCACGGATTCGATTCCTCATCCTCTCGACGAATACCAAAAGAAAGATCCGGTGAAGACGAAGATCCGTTGAAGTTCCTGCAAAGTCTATGGTTCTGATGATGGCGACAGTGCTAGAAAATAATCGTTACCCGTTAACTTTGAAAACAATTTGGAGATAAAGAATAAGAAAATAATCCGAGAAACCGATCTGAGTTGGGAAAAAGTTTTCATAATAGCGGCCAAAATAGATGATATCAAGACTTATGATATTTTCCCTCATAAAAGAGCTTGGGCATAACAAACTTTGCTTTTTGTTTTGCTTTATTTTTTTGTTCTTTGTCCACAGTTTTGTTTGATGATATATTCATTTATTGTGTATGGATGGTCCACATGTCGAATTATATAGAAGGGGTCTATTCATCATCATCTTGGATAGCATTTGTCATAAGAAAATATCACTACAAGAATACACTCGATTTCCGACGAGTATATTGGTCGCAAAACGGTCGGAAAACATCTTTCCCGAAGAATTTCCGACCAATTTTGCACGTCGGAACTATCGCGTCGGAAATCAAATATGGTCGGAAATTGGTCGGTAATTCTCGACGAATTTCCGACCAGCGCATTCCCGACCATTTACTGACGCTAAATATCACACGACGATTTACCGACTAAAGTCCGATGCGCCCATTCCCGACCAAATACCGACTAGAATAATTCCCGACCAGATTCCGACGATAATAATACCCGACGATTTGCCGACAAAACTCCGATGCGCCAATTACCGACTAAATACCGACCAGACTAAGTTCCGACCAAATTCCGACCATAATAATACCCGACGATGTACCGACAAAAGTCCGATGACCTAATTTCCGACCAAATGCCGACGTTTATAATTTCCGACCAAATTCCGACCGTTCTAATTTCCGACCAAATTCCGACAAAATATATTATTTTGATATTATTTTAAAAATTATGAATATTGATTAATTTAATTTAATTGAAAATAAATTTATTCGAAAATGAAAATTAAAATTAATATTAAACATTAAAATTAATATTAAACATTAAAATATTTGAAAATAAAATAGTTTAGAAATAAGAAAAAATGTTTTTAAAACATTAAACATTAACATTATTAAACATTTGCGGATCCGGATCCGGATCCGGATCCCGTTCCCGGGTAATACGGAAACTTCGCTCTCATCCAAGACGACATGCTAGCGATATCTGACCTCGCCTCCGAAAGCTCATCTTGCGTGGCACCTAACTTAAATTTGGTGTCCGTTTTCGCCGCCTCCAAAGCTTCTACTTTGGACTTGAGCTCTTCATTCTGCTAGATGAGATCTTCAGAGAAAAAAGAACCTGAAGAAGAGCCGTCGTCCATAAACGGGATCGTACCCAAACCCCCGCGACGCCGCCCTTTTTTATCAAGGAGAAATTCCTGTATAAAATATAAATAAATTGGAACTTAATAAAATTATAATGTAAAACTATAAGAAAAAAAAAAACTTACGTTCATAACGAGATGGTTGACCGCTTCCCGCGACATCTCGAAGGAGGAGGAGGAGTCACCTTGTGACTGTTGGGTCAGCTCGATGTCGGTCTTCTGCTTCGTCACGTTCTCGTAGATCTCCCTTATGAGGGGATCCTGAATAAGCCCGGTTGTCTTGTTCGTGTGGCACCTCTTCAGTAAGTCCAAATGATTCGGACGCACACCTCCGGCCTCATTAGTCTATAAAAACGAATAAATTTAAATATGAATAAATAATTTAATAATTAATTAAATAGAGAAAACAATGTAAACAATAAAAGATTACCATTTGAATTTCTCGGGTCTGGAAGCTGCTCGATCCGGAGTTGTGGATGTATTGGCCCTTCCCGTTGCGCTCACTCTTTCGGTTTCCCGAATTAGTCTTCGAGAGTTTCTCTGTCTCCGGTT
>PKML01015391.1:140179-189213 GCA_002933935.1 Eutrema yunnanense
ATCCGTTTATATGGCACTGGCACTCTTCCACATGTTTCCTTATACCGAGGTTTGCGACAAAAACGGCATGTCGTACGGTCTGCGTCCTCTCTCCAGTAGAGCATACAGTTGTCTATGCATACATCTATCATCTGATACGACAATCCTAGACCTTGAACAAGTTTCTGTATCTCATAGTATGATGCCGGTGCAAGATTATCTTCTGGCAAAATTTCTTTCACAAAATCAGCAATTGCATCCACGCACTCCTCACTCAAATTGAAATCCGTCTTTATACCCATCATCCTTGTTGCAGTTGATAAAGGGGAATGTTCACCTCTACACCCATCATATAACGGATGTTTAGCAGCGTCTAACATATCAAAGAATCTCCGAGCTTCTAAGTTAGGTTCTTCTTCTCTATCTCCATACTCAGCAACCGATGGTATACTTTCACGAAATGCATCGTTCACCATCTGAACATGACCTACAGTACTTTGTACTTCCATTGCGGGTTCTTCTAAGCTAGTGTTATCCCCAATATAATGTTCACTAGTACTAGCATAATTATCCACCATTGTATCATTTTCTCCATGATAATACCAAATCTTGTAACCCGGCATAAACCCATGACAATACAAGTGTGACCATACTTCATCTATCACGATAAATCTACGATTCCCACAATTGGTACAAGGGCAATAGATTTTACCGGTTTTTTTTGCTTTCTTCTGCATACCCGCAAATGCCATGAATTCCTGTAGACCTTCTTTGAATTCCTCCGTAACTAGGCCCGTATCCGGAATTTGATGCGGCTTGTCCATCCATGATCGAAAATAATTATAAGGATTTGAAGAAGACATTTTCGTAATTGAATATAAGATAAGAGAGATTTTTTTTTGTTGTGGTTATAAATGAAGCATGGATACGTTTTTATAGGGAAAATTTTGTGTATTTTCCGACGGATTTCCGACGGACCTAAAGTAGATATTATCGATGTCGGCAACCATGTCGGCAACCATGTCGGCAAAGACACCTTCCGTCGGAAATCCGTCAGAAATCCGTCGGAAATCCGTCGGAACTCCGTCGAAAATCCGTCGGCAATTCCGACGGATGGGCGTCGTCGGAAATCCGTCGGCAGTATGTCGGCAACATCAGAATTGCTCGGAAAGTCGTCGGAAATCTGTCGAAAAGTGTCCGACGGATTTTGGTTTCACTTTTCCGACGAATTTCCTACGGATTTTCGACGGATGAAAAGTTCGTCGGAAACTCGTCGGAAATCCGTCGGAAATTTCCGACGGAATTATGTCCGTCGGAATTTCCGTCGGAAATACCTCTGTTTTTCTTGTAGTGATAAGAAAATATATTGAGATCTAACATAATAAGGATCCAAAATGAAACCTTAGAGAACATTAAGAGATATATCTAATGTGTGATTCATAAGACATGTAAAAGGACAAATGATTTATTCATCAATCATAAGAAATGCAACATTATCATTAGACTTTTGCTTTCTTTTTTTTTTTTTTTTTCTATAACATTATTGAATTAACCCTAATTTCGAAATAAAATCTTACATAACTATTTGTAATCTTGTTGCTTTAGCGTAGGAGGGAAAAATGGATTGAATGGAAGATTCGGTGTGCAGTTTGCTTCGGCCTCTAGAAAAGTTTTACATTAAGCAGGACCTATGTTACCAAATTTGTCGGTTATTATGGGTTGAGAAAATTCTGCAAAGCATCCCAGAATATTCATCAATGTTGACAAACATTTGGTTATGTCTGACAATCTTGGCATACCAGGAGTCGGTTGGAACGGAAACGAAAATAGAAATGGAGCTGGAAACTGAGGTAGTTGAGCATTCACATGCATATAGCCAATATGAGGAAACATACACTTTTGATCGACATGATGAATATATTGGGGGTTAAGATACAAGAGAAAAAGAAGACTTAGAAGTCCAATTTATATGATTTTGTTAAGTTTGTTTTTTGTTTGATGATCGTAGTTATTGACTATTTGGTCTAATTTATATGAAAAAATGGAGTAGTAATTACTAATTAGCTTGGGGAAACGTATTTGAGTTACATATTTTAATGTACAGTCGTTTTAATTTTGAAAAGAAAAATAAAAACAGTAAAAAAACGTTTGATCAATGCAGTAATGAGGCACATTGAACGAGTATCTTACCATTAATTATAACTGTTTTGACACGGTCCATGTATGTAATTTGGTTTGATTAACTTGACAGTATGATACAAAAGAACTATATGAACAAATGAAAGCAAAAAACAAAATTTAATAATCAGATGTTGCTCTGGCCAACATACATATTTTCTTATGAAAACGGTTAAAAGTAACGTTGTGTTGGACTAGTGATAAAAAAAAGTCTGGGTATGTGTTCGTCCGCCCTGGATTCGACACACGTTGGGAGGGACTATTTACATTGCTTGGGTTCCCGACAAAAAGGTGAAAACACCTTTTTTTTACCAAAAAAAAAAATAGTTAAAAGTAGTATTATCAAATTTATCAATATCTTATTATAGAGTAGTGTAACAATGCATCTTATGCAAGTATAAAATCACAAATGACTAAACAATTCATCTCGTGATCCTGAGAAATGATAAGTAAATATTTTCAATTTTAATCCAAATTAAAACGGAGAAAAACGCATTTTTAACCATTAAAGTACAAATTACTAGCACTCTATATCTTGAGAGATTTTTACTCTCAGTTTAAATCATCAAACTTAGAAAACTCTCATTTCAAACAATCAAACTAGTTCCGCGAAAACTTAACAAGATTGTTTATTTTCTGTTAAAGAATAATGACGTAGCTTTAAATTTATTTTTTAATAAAAAATAATTTTAATTATTATTTTATTATTTACTGTAATTAAAATAGTCTGTTAGGTGAAAAACAAAGAAACGAAGTTAAATTAGGTTGATGGCAACACTATATGTGTTGTCTCTACGGTTATAAACATACTCTCATTTCTCTATCATTTATCTCTCATTCTCCATCATTTATCTCTCCGTCTGCATCATTTCTATTTTTTCCTTCTACCTTTTCCTACAACGAAACCAAAAACAGCAAGGATTTGTTTCCTCATCCTCCGGACGAAGATCTAAAAAAGATTCGGTGAAGGTGAATATCCGGCAAAGATTCTGCGAAGTCCAAAGTTCTTATGATGGCGATGGTGCAAGAAAATTTATCCGTGGACTTCGAAAGTTTGGAGATAAAGAATAAGAAAAAAGGTCGGAGAAAGCGATTTAAGTCGGGAAAAAGTTTGCATGCGAGTTGACTCAGGCGAACTGAGTCGACTCATTGAACTTGGTTCGAATTGACATTCTAGGAAGAAGATGGAAGAGGAAGAGATAATGGTAAATAAGACGTTATATATTTTGGTAACATGCTAACATATTTATTGTATTATATAAATATTTAGATGTATATACCGCACTAACTAAGAGTTATTGGATGATAACTTTCATTTTTTTTGTCAGCAAATAAGACACCTAGAATGGTTCATAAGTCCAAACCGGTGGCACCAAGTTTACATACAAAATATCAGAAGGATGGACACGAGCACTTCGTGCTAGCTTGTCCACCGTTGTATTCTTGGCTCGTGAAATGTGTGAGATAGATAAAAAGGAAAAAAACCTCTTTCATCCTTCCGAATTCCTGCAGATGTAATGAGAATGCATACCATTCTTTTGGTGCATACACCATCTTCACCAGCTCGGAACAGTCTGTTGCGATTATCGCCGTTTTATGTAAAGCAATCATACAATGCATTGCCAAATAAGTGCTTATAGTTCTGCGTGTAATGGAGATAGACTTCTACGAAGATTATTTGCTCCTAGTAACGTTCTTTCACCATCTTCTTGGACATAGTGCCAACCTAGTCCTGAAAAACTGCTAGTCTCCTTCCCGGAACCATCTACATAACACCAAAACCTTTCAAACTCCGAACTATTCACCGTGGTAACCTTATTATATATGAAATCACATTTTTATCAATATGTTGTGTTGTGTTCCATAGAGTTGCCTTAGATTCCAGAATCTTAGATCTCTTGCGGTGTGCGATCCACATTAGATAAAGCCTTATCGTTTCTATCTTTCCAAATGTACCATATCAACCAAGAAAAAATCCGTGTATGATCATCTTGTGACATTCGCCAAAAAATATAATCAAAGTTTGAGAAGACCGATGAAGTTGGGATCCCTTTGGAGACGATGGGATCAGAGTGATAGCCCAAGTTTGTAGAGCTGGAGGACACTCAAATATGGTGTGATTTATTGTTTTCCCTTCCATTATGCATCGAGCACATTGTGTATCACAATTGATTTCTCTTGCTCGCAAATTTGCCAAAATCGAGAGGCATCCTGGTATGGTTTGCCAAATAAAATGTCATAATTTTGGCCGACATTTTAGCTTCCATACATATGCATGTAATTTAGTTACATCTGGTCCATAGAACTGAATGGTACGATCTCCAGATGGGATTTCATGTTCTGTACAATATCCTGATTTAACTGTGTATCTCTCTGTTTTTTGTAAAGTGTCATTCTAGATTATTCGGTCGATGGCATGCTCAGAATGAGTGTAACATCAGCCGGGTCTATGATTACTTTAACAACGGTAAATTCCACATATGTGTCACTAGGTCTATCACATGATTTACCCTTAAGTTTGTGTAGTAGTTGTATCATTTACATATTGCTGGCCTCGGGCGATGAGCTGGTATCCAAGGGTCATTTCATACGGAGATATAACACCTTGAACCAACTCTTTTGATCAGCCATTTTTTAACTAGAACCCTAGTTGAGACAATATTCTTTCATCCATATACGATGGGGAATATGATTTAACTGGATCCATCGAATTCGTATTGCGGAAATAACAATCCTTGAAAACTTTTACGAAAAGTGAATCCGTATTATCCATTAGTCGCCATAATTATTTTGATAATAGAGCATAATTGAAATTCCCAATTACCCGGAAGCCGATTCCTTCTTTCATATTAACTTATCTATATTGGTGAAAGGAATACCCGCGAGAAGAGAGCATTAAGATATACATATAAAATGATAAACGTCGTTCATTGATTCGCCCTAGCGCCGCACTCCCAGACATGTTTTCCAAAATGGTGTTTTCCTCATTGCTCCGACTCAGAATGGCTCGTCTCCGCCTCGCCTTCCTCCTGAGCATCCTCTGCGCAACCATCTCGGACTTCCTCCGAAGATCTTTCCCACTGTCCGCTGGTTGAAGCTCGACGCCGGCGAGAACCTTTTCCAACCTTCTAACTGTCCGCCAAATCTTTCGAATCATGTTCAGATCTCCGGTCTCTGTTCCGTTCTCCATGGGTTATGAAATCGTATTGTTGAAAGCTATGTCGCGCTCAGCCTCTCACCTTCGACGAAGGCTCTCTACGACACAGCAAATCGAACCTACTCCATTGGAACCGCCAGATCCACCGGATCCACCCTTTTCACCTTCGTCGTCCTCTCCGTTTTCTCCGCCACCATCCTCGCTTGTTTCGCCGTCCTCCATGCTTCCTCCTCTGGATCCATGGTGGTTCCCTCACGATATGGTCGTAGAGTCTCCGTTCTCATCATATGATCTGGTCGTAGAGTCACCACTTGGACCCCTCCTCGCCGGTGAAACCCCGCATAGCTTGCCCGTCATCGATGTATATATCGTCTTCCCGGAGTTGTAGCAATTTGGGCATGGCCCATCAACCTTCAGTAGCGAGCATAGATCCTCATTTGTTCTTTTCAAAAAGCTACGATTTACCACCTTCCTCCCTACGGGAGAGATCTTTTTCACTTTCTTTTCAGAGAGGAGAGCCAACCTTCGCGGATCGAGTCTTCCTCCGCGGTTGCTGCGTCCGACGTCGAACGCTTCATCGTACAAAATCTCGATCTCCTTTTTTGGGATCGAAGAATTTGCAAAATGGGCCTGGCCCAAGTTGCTCTTGTTGTCTTTCAACCCAACAGTTAGGCAAAGCTTCATTCTTTTCGGCTGTCCCAAATTCAAGCATGTTGGAAGATGTTTCATTCATCAGAACAAAAATGAAAAATCTAGACCACGAGGGTCTTTACTTCTCAACTTCCTCCCTTTGGGAGAGATCAAATTCCCTCTCTATGAGAGGGTGGTTTTCCTCGGTCTCAATGCCGAGAAAATATCTCCGATTCTTAACCGTATTATTATCTTCTGTAGCGGTTTCTACGGAACCTGAAGATACAACGGATCTCGCTTCGACGAGTCTCCGAGGTGTGGATTGGCCTTCAAAGTCACAATGTAAGGTGACGAACTTTCAACTTTCCGGCTGTGCCGTGAATGTTTTGTCGACGCATCCGATTCTGTTGGATTCGCTGTCGCTTCTATCGACGCATTTGAACTTGTATTCAAATTCGCTGTCATCCTTCTATGAAGAATATGAAGAACTATCTGCCTTAATTTCTATTGTTTTTATGCTTTGTATTAATGTTCAAAGAGGATGGATAATTCTCTCTATATGTATTATGTACTTTTAATTAATGAAAAGAAAAGTTTGCACAAAAAAAAAACATATAAAATGATAAATGATTTATTCATCAATAGAGAGAACTCGTTCTACTTTGGATTATATGAAATGCTTTAGGATTTTATGATTGACAGAAACATAAGAAATGCAACATTCTCATTAGACCCTTTTTTTCTATAACATTCTTGGATTAACCTTAATTTCAAAATAAAGTTTTACATAACTATTTGAAATCCTACAGTGTGGTTGGAGGACCGGCAATTCGGGAGCATTGTTGCTTTAGCATAGGAGGGAAAAACGGATTGAATGGAAGATTCAGTGTGCAGTTTGCTTCGGCCTCTAGAAAAGTTTTACAAGAAGTGGGACCTATGTTGTTGATTATGAAAATCACACAAAAGATAAAACAGTAAACTATAATTGGAATCTCGTTTTATTGATTAAACTCAGCGAAGGTTACATGGTCGTTTAAGATCGGTAACAAGATTTTGGAAAACTACAGAAATAAAGATCAACAATCGTTAGCTCTCTATTTCTCTGGTCTCACCCCTGATTATGAATGACTCTTCAATGTAATCGCAACCTCCTTATTTACAAGATTCTAAGTCGGCTAAGAAAACATGATAGCTTACTTCATGATTTCTCGGAGGTCGGTTATCACCCATGATGAGTTGGGCCTTTAACGAGCTCGTGGGCCGGCCACCTCGATCATGGGCCTCTTCCGAGTTTAAACCATTGTAAACCATAATCAATTGGATCGGTCTCGATTCAAACATGGCTAAACCGGAAAGTGCTAAACTCACCACCACCATATATTACCAAATTTTCCAATTAATATGGATTGAGAGATTTCTACGAAGCAGCCCGAAATATTCATCAATGTTGACAAACATTTGGTTATGTCGGGCATTCCTGGTATATCAGGACTCGGTTTGAACGGAAACAGAAACGGAAATAGAAATGGAGGTGGAAACTGAGGTAGTTGAGCATTTACGGAAGCTGGAATGCATATAGCCACTACGAGAAAACATACACTCTTGATTGACATGATGACTATATAGGGGGAATTATGCAACAAGAGAAAAAGAAGACTTAGAAGTCCAATAATATGATTTTGTTAAGTAAGTTTTTTGTTTGATGAATTTGTGATTGGCTATTTGGTCTACTTTATAGGTTAAATGAAGTGGGGATACTGATTACTAATTAGGTTGGGGAAACGTATTTGAGTTACAAATTTAAATGCACTGTCGTTTTAATTTTGGAAAGAAAAATAAAAACAGTAAAAAAAACGTTTGATGAATGCAGTAATGACTAATGAGGCACATTGAACTTATCGCCTAGCTTTGACAAGAACTAGATGAACAAATGAAAGCAAATACAAAATTTAAAAATCAGATTCTGCTCTTGCTCCTTATTATGCAAGTATGGAATCACAAATGGCAAGACAAACTCAGCTTGTGATCTTGAGAAATGATAAGTAATTATTTTCAATTTTAATCCAAATAAAAATGTAGGGGTCATTATGTAAAATTCAGAAAAACGAAGATCCTATGTGCCTGTGCCTGTAGTTTAGGGACGTTAAAATAGGTTAGAACTTAGAAATCCACATATGTTTAACCCGTGATCCGTCCAAAAAGAAATTAGTCTGATCTCAAAACGACATTGTTTTGTCTTAGGGTTTAGTTTTAACTTTTAACCCAAAACGACGTCGTAACGATTTTAATTTACTTAGTTTTCTGGTTTTCTTCATCTTCCTCTCTAGTAGCTCCCCCGCCTCCCTTCTCCGACCACCATCGCCTGTTCTTCCGCTTCTCCTTCTCCACGGGTGCAATTTCTATGCTTTTATCTTCTTCGTTTATTTTATTTTAGAAAAAATGATTGCTAACTCATAGACAAATACTTAATGCTAATTTGTTGGTATAACGTTTTACCTGGGTACTCTCACTACTCACTAGTATGGCTCTGTTTCCGATCTGTGCTCTCGTCTTCTCTATTTCCGTTTCCCTTGATGGGTTTTCGATTTTAAGTCTGAAGATTATTACTTCATCTATCGAACCTTTGCATACTTCGATTTTCATTGGGATTTTAGATTTCTTTTTATCAAACTCAATGTGATGATATACTCATTGGTGAATCGAAGAGATTTTTTCTCAAATTTGTTGATTTTTCATTACAATTCATCTTGTCTTTTATGCGTTCTCTGATCAAAATTGGATTTTTGGAATTAAGTGTTGACTCCACTTCCTCTCGCAGAAAATTTCCCTCCTGTCCCGTGCTGTTAACCGCGCTTCGGTCGCCGTTTGTCATCAGTCGTAATCCACCGGAATCGAAAATTCCCGGTAAGTATCGAGAATTTCGATTCTGTCTGGGTTGGAGAAATTGGCAGATTAGGTTTCCTTTAATGATGTCCTAATTCCTATTACTCGTGTTGGAAAGTCGCAGATTTGATTCGGAAACTAGAGTTTCGATAGCTTTATTGACTCAGAATTACGGAAGTTGAAGAAATTTGGAGGAATCGAATCTGAGATGTAATAACATTTTTTTGAGTTTCTTTGATGAGTTATTGATTGTTGAACATAAGGTCAACAAGTTCTGTTTTGTGATTTTGATTTTGAGAGAAAATAAGGTGCTCTTTGTTGCTTGCAGATTTTATGAAATGGTCTGTATTTGCTATAATGTATAATTAAGGTGCTCTTTGTTGCTTGCAGATTTTGAAAAAAAAAATGAATTTCTTAAACTCAGCAGCATCCATATGCAGAAGAGTTAGTTTGAGGGAACTAATCACCGAGGTTCCTGCTTACACTGGCAGTAGCATTTCCGGTATATACCTATCCATCTGTTCTTTTGAGGCCGCTAAAGAAAGCGGTTTTCAAAATCTCTGTCTGTATTTGATGATCTTTCTCTGGTTTAGCTCATTTGTGTTGTTGTTCTCGTTCTTGTTTAAGATGGTTCTTCAAGTGGGTTGAGTTTGGTCTTAAAGCGTTGGGCTACAAAGAAAACTGCTGGTTCCACAAAGAACGGTCGTGACTCTAAACCCAAGAATCTCGGTGTCAAGAAATTTGGAGGAGAGGTAAGAAAGGAACAACGAGTGAATTAGGATTCAGAGAATCAAATCAATCTTACTGAGTGTCTGACTTTTGCAGAATGTGATACCGGGTAACATAATAGTTCGTCAACGCGGAACTCGGTTTCACCCTGGAGACTATGTCGGGATCGGGAAGGACCACACTCTGTTTGCATTGAAGGAAGGACGAGTCAGGTTTGAGAAAAACAAGATTACTGGACGCAAATGGATTCATGTTGATCCAAAGGGAGGTCATGTTCTTCACCCTATCTACGCAAAAGCTGCAGCCGCCAAGTCGACTAAGATGGAGATAGCTTCGTCGTCGTCGTGAAAACACATTGTGATTCAACAATCTAATGGTGTCTTCTTTTGTTAGATCATACGATCTCTTGGCTAAAAGATGATGATGGTCTTTTAGAACAGCAACACTTTACTCAATAACATTTGCCGTTTTTGTTTTTCTCTTTACTATTTGTCTGAATACATGGCACAAGGGCCTGTTTAAGCCAGGACGTAAGTTGAATTGTTCAAAAGATTATCAGTTTAATTTTCCGTAATAATATGCTCCTTTTTTCTTTGCTCTGTCCTCTCACACACTCAAAAGCAATAAAAGCTATACAACTCACTTTGATCGATCTCTTGTTTGTTATTAGCCAAAAGAAACCATTAAAGAAGCTTAACAGCATAAAACCTATTAGATCATTTAACGAGTTCAGGACTATAATGTGGAAACCCTAACTATTTACATCGACTCTCCATTAGATTCAACTTAAGGTTATATAATATTTAAAAATTATTTTTGGAATCCTCTCATTTATTTAGAAGAATTGATTACAAGAATTGATAGGCAATCTGAATCAATTTTGGATTTTCTTAATTACCATTTACAAAACATAATTTATGGATAATTAAATGCAGATCTTAATCTAAAATCTTACGGGTCATAATTACACGTATTATTAATTTAGAGTATAATAAATATTTTCCTTTTATCAAATCTGTTTATAGATTTATAGGCAATATGAGTCAATTTTGATTCTTTTTTTAAATACAATTTAGAAAACATAATTTATGGATAATTAAATGCATATCTTAATCTAAAATATAACTATATTGGTCATAATTATGAAGGTTATCAATTTAAAATCTAAATATTTTATTTTTAATTGAGTGTTACGCGGATCCTAATCTAGTATTCGTCTAATTGAAGTAGGGAGAATAGTATATGATTAACGCATTTCATTTTTGTAAAAAAATCTCTTTTGAGTTATTTCTATATTCGGGAGAAGCATCAAAATCATAGGGTGCAACATCGGATACATATTTTTTTTCAAAATCATACTGTTTTATTTATTCTGAATCTGTTATACGCATGACACAAAGTCATGCAGATTTTGTGAAAAAAATTACTTGAGAACATTGGATGTATCATATGCAATCGAATCTTCCGCTCGATTGATTTTAGTGATTAGGTTGCTTGATACCAGTCACGTCGACGTCCACATTGAAAGTGTATGTATATTCTTTCTTTGGTTACACTAAAAATTCTGCACAAGTTTATAATTATTACAAAAAAAATATTTAACATTTAAGTATTATTTTTGGAATGTCCGTGGACTAAATGATACGGATAAGCATGGCCTTCTAGTCTTTTGGCTACAAGCTCATCAACCCTTTTTTGGAGCTCTTTTGGAAACACATATAAAGAAAATGAATCTGAACCAAGTTATGAATCGTACCTGCCCGGGTTGGAACTTCACCTCTAACCACCAGTTTGATGAAGATGGTAGAATTGTGATCATCTGGAAGAACTCAGTCACAGTCAGATCTCTTCACCAATCTAGACAATCGCTCACTGTTGATCTGCAAATTCAAGGAGGAATTCATATCATTTACACTGCAGTCTACGCTTCTAATCGGAAAGCTGAAAGATCTGAGTTATGGCTGGAACTAAGTTCCCTAAAGCAATCTCTAAACCTGGATCAAAGTATATGGGTGCTTGGAGGAGATTTCAATCAAATCTTGCACCATGAAGAACACTCTACCCATTCAGTCAATCATACCACTAGCATAATGAGAGATTTCAGAACATGTCTTCATGATCTGGATGTCTTTTACCTTAAACATTAGGGGACTCGTCTCACTTGGATAAACGAGCAGCCTGCAACCCAAGTTGCAAAGAAGCTTGACCGTTTACTTGTAAACAGCAACTGGCTACCAGCCTTCCCCCACAGCATTGCAAACTTCCTTCCTCCTGATTTTTCAGACCATACTCCCTGCATTCTAGACCTTGCATGTCCTCTTCCTCAATGTGGATCCAGACCCTTCAAATTCCTAAACTACCTAACCACCGACCCTCTCTTTACCACCACTGTTGAGACTGCTTGGATTCAGGCTGGAAGTGAAGCACAAACACTGGCATGCCTGAGTTTCAAGCTAAAATCAATAAAAACTTCTCTAAAAACTCTAAACAAAACTAATTTTTTCCAAATTCAAAGGAGAGTGAGAGTTACTAATGATCTGTTGAATGCAGTGCATGTACAAGCTTTGTCATCCCCATCCCCTTACCTGTTCCAGAATGAAAGAGATCTTTCAGAGAAGCTAGACTTTCTAAGACTTATTGAAGAGTCCTTTTTCAAGCAAAAATCAAGAATCCATTGGTTATCAGTAGGAGATCAAAACACTACATTCTTCCATAGAGTTGCAGAACTAAGGAACTCCTACAACTCCATCCGATCCTTCATGACAGAGGTTGGTCTCATTATATCCGATCCCATCCAAATGTGTCTTATGGCGGTTGATCATTTCCAGAGCATCTTGGCCCCTTCTCATCTTCCCCAGCTGGTAATCACCCCTGCCTGGTTCCAGTCCCTCACAGATTATCGAGTTTGCCCTGCAATTAAAGCTTCAATGTCAAAAGTCCCCACTACTGAAGATATCATTTCAGTAATCAAGAAGCTAAACCCAAATAAAGCCCATGGCCCTGATGGTCTAACCTCTGGATTTTTTAAAGCTGCTTGGCCAGTTGTACGGAGCGAGACTATTGCAGGTATTCTTAACGATTTCAGAACCTTCTTCTTACCCTCCGCAGTAAACTCGACTATCTTAACTCTTGTCCCAAAGAAGTCTGGCGCCTCTTTAGTTACTGATTTCAGGCCGATCTCCTGCTGCACTACCCCTATACAAGACTATTTCCAAGCTTTCGGTGTCTAGGCTGAAACCAATTCTTCCAGATTTAATCATGCCCAACCAGACCGCCTTCATTAAAGACATGTTGTTAGTTGAGAACACTGTTCTTGCTGCTGAGATCGTAAATGGCTACCACAAAGACAAGGGACCAAAAAGAGTAACAATCAAAGTAGACATTGCTAAAGCTTTTGATAGCATCAGGTGGGAATTTATTTTCATATGTCTTAGAGGCCTAGAGATTCCAGAAGTTTACCTCCGCTGGCTGGAAACTTGCATTTGTACCCCAGCATTCACAGTGGGTTTCAATGGCACCGTAAATGGTTTCTTCAAAGGAAAAAGAGGACTACGGCAGGGGGATCCCTTATCTCCTTATATTTTTGTCATCGCCATGAACTGCCTCTCCCTTCTCCTAAACAGAGCTGCTGAGGAAGGAAAATTCTCCTATCATGCAAAGTGCAAAGACGCCAAACTTACACACCTATGTTTTGCAGATGACTTACTCATTTTTTCTGAAGGCTCAGCCTCCTCCGTTCAGAACATTCTTCAGGTCCTCAGAGAGTTTGAAATGGCGTATGGTCTTGGACTTAGCATCTCAAAGACATCCTTCTTCTCCTCAGGTCTTACAACTCAGGAAATTCATCAGCTAGAAACAGTCACGGGGATCAATCATGGTACTCTACCAATCATATACTTAGGTGTGCCCCTATGTACCAAAAAACTGACCTTTTTGAATTGTGAACCGCTCCTCCAAAAGATCAAAAGCAGGATGTCCACTTGGTCAGCCATATCTTTGTCTTTTGCAGGTCTAAATAGTGTCATCGCGGGCATTACAAACTTCTGGTGCAGCTCTTTTGTCCTACCAAAAAAATGTATTTCATTGATCAACTCTCTTTGTAGTGCTTTCCTATGGAAAGGTACTACTGAAGGCAGGCATACATCAAGGGTATCCTGTGAGAAAATTACCTTGTCAAAGGAAGAAGGGGGTTTATGATTGCGGGATCTCTTGAGTTGGAACAAAGCGTGTATTTTTAAGCTCATTTGGCTTCTCTTCTTTAAAGCTGGGTCTGTTTGGGTAGCCTGGTTCAAGAAAGAGATACTTTCAGACAATCTCAGTAACTTTTGGCTGCAAAAACCGAAGCAGAATTATTCATGGCAGGCAAATAAAATGTTGAAGATTAGAGATTGGATTTACCCCTTGATCAAGCTCTCAGTGGAAAATGGAAAAAGCTGCTTGTTTTGGTCAGACAACTGGTCCCCGTTTGGAAGTTTGAATCTCCATCTAAATCCAACGGGATCACAACGGTTAGGCATCAGTGACAAGTCTACTCTGCAGTCGCTATGGAGAAATAATATATGGAGGATACCGGCTGCAAGATTAGATGCCCAAGTCAACTTGCAAATCCATCTAACAACGGTCAGCTTATCCACTCTTTCTGATTTCTATTAATGGTGGCTTGAAGATAAAAAAATCAGCAACTTACGATACGAGCAATATTTAGAAGATTTTGAAAAACAGAGGAGTAGTGGTACAATGGTCCAAGCAAATTTGGTTCCCGGGAGGAATCCCTAAGCATATGTTCTTAACCTGGCTCTTCACTCTGAATTGATGCCCAGCAAGAGATAGGATTCTAAGCTGGGGTCTGCAAACTAGTCTCATATGCCTTCTGTGTGCTGCGGGAAATGAAACAAGATCACATCTCTTTTTTGAATGCAACTACTCTTGGAATGTTTGGGAGGTTATAGCAAGGAAAATAAATTTACCTCCTCTTCGGCGATGGGACGATCTCTTGGTCTATCTGCAATCACATTCAGGATGCAAAGTCTCTCGATCACTAAATCTTTTGGCTTGGCAAGCAGCTATCTACTGCCTCTGGACTGAACGAAATCATCGAATCCACCGCAATACTTTCAAATCTCCTGACGCTATCCTCCCTTGTATCGACAAACTCATCAGAAACAGAGCATCAAGCCTTCGCAGCTCTCGACTTGCTTTTGCTTCGGGGTTGCTCCAAAAGTGGTTCCAAGGATCGCAACCTCCGTGAACGAGTCTCTCATCTCTGTGCAGCTAGATTTTTTTCTTCGTCGGTCTACGATGATGGTGGTTGGGTCGACTCCTTCAACTTCCAACCTAGTTCAATCCAAACTAAACCCTCCAACCAAATTGGGCTTCTTTAGTTAGAGCCCAACATATTCTTAACTGGTTCAATTCATTTCCAACTTGTGTTTATTATGAGCTTATAAGCTACTTAGCATATGGGCTTACAAAACAATTGGGCTTGGCCATGTAATTCTTATTTCTCTTGCAATTTAAATAGAAGAAAGTGTTAAAAAAAAAAAAAAAAATTTGGTAATTTATCAATTCGACATAAAATTTGGTGATAAGTTCCCAATCAGTGTTTTATTTTTTTTTATAAATATTTATAAATCTTCTTTTTCATCCGACTTTTTATCTTCTTATAATCTAAGATTCGTAGTGGTCTCAAACCAGCAAGAAAACTGCTCCAACAATTAACTACTAAGATTGGTTTAACGTGATTTTGCATATAAAATCTATATTTTTATACTAGGAATCCTAGCCAAATTTCGGAAGCCCACGTAATAGAGATTTGTTTTTGTTTTTTTTTTTAAATATATTTTTATACTAGGAATCCTAGCCAATCCTAGCCAAATCTCTATCTTTTTTTCTCTCTCTAACGAAGAACCCTAATTTTTTCTTACCCAAATCAATTTTGAAATTTAAAAAAGTTGGTTGAGTTCGGGTTTTGAGTCGGGTTTCACTCACAGTCGGGTCGGATTAGGTTAATCGTGGTTTTCGAAACGCTAGCTGCTGGTTTTCTAAACACAATCGTAAGATTAATTATGTATGTTGCAATTACAAGAATTTTAATAATTCGTGATGTTTGTCAAAGCACAAAATTGTTTGGAGTGTGCAGCAAAGAGACAAAAAATATAGGGTGTATATCGAGGAAGCTCCATAATATGAATAATGTACAAGAGTCAACCCATTTGTCATGCTAGTTGAGGGATCATGCACTACAAGAAAGTAGCAAATTTACAATGAAAATTTGAAACAGAATATTTCGTAACAAATATTTGCAACATAATACGTTAACAACTCAGTTGCAAAAAAAATCCGTTGCAATTATGTTGCCAAATTTCTCAAAAATAATCAGTTGCTAAATCATCGCAATTTTGCAACTGATTTGTAATGGTTTAGCAACGGTATATTTTTGCAACGATGTTCGTTGTAAACCGTTTTCAAATTTTGCAACGAGAATACGTTGCAAACTTTTGCAACGAATATCATTGCAAAACGTTACATATTTTGCAACATATATATGTTGCAAAAGTTTGCAACGGATATCATTGCAAAACGTTTCATATTTTGCAACGGATTTCTTGAGTTTTGCAATGGATTTCTTGGTTTTGTAACTGATTTCTTGGTTTTGCAACGGATTTCTTGATTTTCTAATGAAATATGGGCAAAGAAAATATTAATCTTCAAGAAAAACAATAATAACAACTAAAATGATCATTGTTAACATATAGTTAGCCATTTTCGGTTTTGTACTTGGGAAATTTTTGGTTTTCCTTTTGCAACGGAATAGCAACGGTTTTGCAACAGATTTCTTGGTTTTGCAACGGATTTCTTGAGGTTCCTTGCAAATCCGTTGCTAAATGTATAATTCCAAAATAAATAAATTGTGAATCCTCTAACTCATATAACTACTACGTGGTGCAAGCTATGTTCTACAATGTAAGTTTAATATGTGCAGTGAAAGAAAACACCACAAGAATAAGCATTCATATCAAAAATGTGTAAAAGTAGAACATTCATCGTAAAGATGAGTTATGATGAATACACACTTATTCACTCTTATGATCATAAGCCATTTTTTTTACATACCCGGAATTTTCTAATTAAATATGGCAAAGAAAACATTAATCTTCAAGAAAAACAATAATAACAACTAAAATGATAATTGTTAACATATAGTTTGCCATTTTCGGTTTTGTACTTAGGAAATTTTTGGTTTTCCTTTTGCAACGGAATAGGAATGGTTTTGCAACAGATTTCTTGAGGTTCCTTGTAAATCCGTTGCTAAATGTCTCATTTCAAAAAAAAATAAAGTGTGAATCCTATAACTCATATAACTACTACCTAAGTGGTGCAAGCTATGTTCTACAATGTAAATTTAATATGTGCAATGAAAGAAAATACCACAAGAATAAGCATTCATATCAAAAATGTGTAAGAGTAGAACATTCATCGTAAAGATGAGTTATGATGAATACACACTTACTCACTCTTATGATCATAAGCCATTTTTTTGACATACCTAAAATTTTCTAATTAAATATGGCAAAGAAAGCATTAATCTTCAAGGAAAACAATAATAACAACTAAAATGATCCTTGCTAACATATAGTTAGCCATTTTCGGTTTTATACTTGAGAAATTTTTGGTTTTTCCTTTTGCAACGGAATAGCAACGGTTTTGCAACAGATTTCTTGATTTTGCAACAGATTTTTTGGTTTTGCAACGGATTTCTTGAGGTTCCTTGCAAATTCGTTGCTAAATGTCTCATTCCAAAAAAATAAATAAAGTGTGAATCCTCTAACTCATATAACTACTACCTAAGTGGTACAAGTTTTGTTCTACAATGTAAATTTAATATGTGCAGTGAAAGAAAACACCACAAGAATAAGCATTCACATCATTTCTTGTAGTGATGGTTCGAGATTTTTAACTACGATCTCAATCATGATTAGTCATTGTAAATGTTTTAAATAACAAAAACAAATCTCTCAACTAGCATTGTAAATCTTTTAACAACTAAACAATATAGAATAAATATTTAACCACTAAATTAAACTAAAAATAAGAGATTTTATAATATATAGCTTTGTTTCATAATATAGGATATTTTAGAATTCGTTTTTTCAAAATATAAGATGTTCTCACATTTCAATGCAAATTTTATATTTATTTGATGTATTATGACCAATATATTATGTAGTCTCTTTCATGATTGGTTAAGTTATTTTAAATTGAAATAATAAATAATGGGTTTTAAAGAACAATAAATTTCTTAATCTTTATGTTTTACTCAAAACATCTTATATTTTGAAAATATATGGAGTATATTGTTAATATGTGCATAAATAATAGTGAACAATGAAAACGTTAGACCAAAAGAGTGAAACTAAAATTTCTCTAACTTCTTTTTGAGCGTTTATATTGGGTATTTATATATTAGACTCCATGTGTCAATATGCCAGTATAAACTATTTGGAGGTAATATATAAGAATCATATAAGACAATTTCATTCTCTTCTATAAGATTACTATTTTATTGGTTGAATCAACTTCGTCGACTAATACCTTAACTCGATATGTGTCAGAAAGTGGTTTCTTTAAGTCCTTAAAGATAATTTAACTTGCAGATAAACTCAGTGACAAGAACCGGTTCACAAAAAGATATTGCTAAAACACGTGCATCATAAGAAAATAACAGCTACAATGAATCAAACTAATATCCAGAAAAACCATACATGAGTAAAATTATTAAATTTTCAATCAATTAAAAAGAATATCAATTAATCAACATCACCAATTTCAGGAAAAATATTTAGTAATTTCTTACTAACGTTAGGCGACAACCCCATTTGACACACCCTAAAACTCTAGAAATAATTGTTCCAATATTCAATACCATCTCCAAGCTTTTATTGAATACTAGGTGATTACCCGCGCATACGCGCGGGTTTTATATTAAATACTTTGTTAAACAATATTTTTCATATATAATTTAATCTTATCATTTAAAAATGTTACGAATTATGATATATTATACATAAAGCAAATAGTAAATTCTTTGTTGACATTTATGATACGGAAGTGACTTTACATTATGTGAAAAAATTAGAACAATAAAATGTAGTGGTTATTTTCTACTTACCATCTTTATTTTTGATTTTTAACTTTGTTAAGAGTTTCATGATTATGTCTTACTGTCATTGTTGTTATATTTTCCCATTGTTTTTTGTTTTTGAAACAAATTTCTTATTATAATTACAAACTATATTTTTACAACTTCTAATCCACAATGATTTACGTTAAGAAATACACTTTTACAACGAAATAAATATTAGTAGCCACTCTCCACCTTGTTTGTCGCAGCATATCATCTTCCGCTTGATCCAAAAATTAGATTTAGTTGATGGAAGATACTACCTCCTCATCTATTATATAAAACATGATCAACTCTCTGCAATTAAGCACAACTTGTGACAAACATTCTTATATCTCCTCCACTCCCTTCCCCGGTAACTTTTTTATACACTTTAATATTTTCTCCCAACTGCAAATGATCTTCCTATTATAAGTATAATCAGAAAAATCTAAGCACGAATGTATTGATATCCTCATATTCTCAACACATCCGTTATCCTCATTTCCTTATATTTCGTAGTGGATTACCTTATTTCTTTAATCTTGAGCTCAAGATTCTCGAATCAGATCTTTGTAGCACTCTTTGCAACACTTTGCAAGAAAAAGCAACATTTAATGTTACTCACATGATTAAGGTAATCATGTCACTACATGCATAAATATAGTTAATATAGTTTATGACAAAGAAGAAATGGAAATTCTATCAAGATTCTGAACACCAATGATTGCAAATAGTATATTGTACTTCAAAGTGTAGAAACGAAAACAAAATTAATTCACTTATATAACTACTCGATGATACCATAAATTCTCTAACAAATCACACAGGGTGATGAGAAAAAGGTACAATTTTATATTTCATAATTCACATAGATGACCAAAAGTACCTATTCGAAGAATAATTTCAATTTAAAATCCTTGTCAATCGTATTGATGAGTTGTTGAATATTTTTTTCATCAGAGCCACCTCTACTTCAAGAGATGAAGAATGTAAAGCACATTTTCCTGATCACTACAAGAATTCTAGGAGAAGAAACCACATTAATCAGACCCAAAGTTGGGAACTTATAAATTCAACATAATCAGAAAACCTGATTTAAACAAATTGAAACTTCTTTTTTCTATCGACATTATCAATCACGATTCTTTTTCTTCTATTAATCTCAAACTGGTGATTTGATCTTTTATGAGTTTAGAAAATAGAACCATGCCTGTATTTTTAATCGTCAAATTGGATGTCCAATGGGTTTTTGTAAGAGAAAATAATAAGAGATATGTAAGGTTTAGTACCATCATCAATGCCATTGATTTAATGATGGTCACGTTCTTCTTGATCGACTCAACCCCATTTTCTGAAACAGACTTCACAACGACAAAGGAAAGAGCAATGTGAATACACTCTATTGAAGATGAGCAAGAGGGAGCGTCGAAGTTGATAAATTTTTTAAATAACCCACTTCACCTTTTCGATTCCATAAGAGATATAGGCTCTAAACCGACTCACTTCCTTGAATCTCGCAGTATGACCTGCTAGGTGACAGATTAAATTGGGGCTCAATGTTGCTCAAAAGAGAAATCCAAACATATGGCCTAGATAGTTGCATAACTCACAAGTAGATAAAATTTCCCACTCCTCAAAAACAAAAGCTCTTTCAAAAGTACATATATCATACCCTTTCTTCGCAAGTCAATCGAACATCAACAACCAAATACTATTCTCAGCTAATCATGGGAGGCAAACATCCGAAACTTGTGAGATTTATGTTAAGAGCTATAGAAAGAGAGAAGTAATTGGTGAGTTACATGCGAAGGAGGAGTACCGACAGCGTAACCGATTTTGGAGGCGATGGAGAGAGCAGCAGACAATCTGCAGATGCGCATGCTCGGTATCTTCCCTACCCACGTCGAGTCGAGTCGCTTCGCATCGACATCTCTCCACATTTCAGCTTTCCGATGAAAACTTCGACGTTGTCAGACAGAGATCATGGAGATATGAGTATAAGTTAAACCTATGGGATAAACCAATAAAGTAAATTGCAGATCAGTCGGTGATAATAACCATAAAACAGTTTGAAATCGGGAGTGAAGGTAGAGAGACTCTAGAAGTTGAATGGGAGATGCACCTGAAATGGTTGGGCGAGCATCTGAATCCGAGTATAACACGTCGTCAGGCGAAAAATTATTGAACTTTGAACTTCGTTGCTCTTCCTCCTCGCAGCGAGACTGTGATTCTTCGAGAAGAGCACCCAATTTGAGGAACTGGAAACACCAATTGTGGAGAAGGGATTGATGAAATTGCAGAGATTAGGAGAGGAAAACAAAACGTAGAGGAGAAGAGAAGAGATTCATCATCGTACTTAATACATTGAAATCTCTAAAAGAAGATGTTAATTAACCCATTATTTTTCTTTATGGCTTGAGATCAAAACAAAGGGAATGAAACGTTCGCAGAGTTTTTTTTTTTTTTTTTTTTTTTTGTAATTACTATTTTCAATGGGACACATGTCAACCTCTCCAGCGCTGATGTGGCAGTCAACCGGAGAGAGTTGGCCAACTTTTATATACTCCCTCCGTTTCTTTTTATAAGTTGTTTTGGCTAAAAGCACAACTATTAAGAAATTCATTTTTTACTAAAAAATATCATTTAATATATAAATTAAAACTAATCCAGCCAATCATAAAAAAAACTGCAGAATACTATTGGCCACACAGTATTCGATAAAGGTAAAAGTTGCATAGAAACATGAAAACAACTTATATTGTGAAACAAAACAAAATCTCTAAAACAACTTATAAAAAGAAACGGAGGGAGTAGTAGATAGGACCAATTATCTCTAGATTCTTAGGCGGACTCCGATGGAGATGTCTCTTAACATTGGTAAGAACTTACTTAATGTTTTCCTGGCTTAATTAGTGTTGTTGACAGTGGCAGAGCTAGAAATAATTTTAACTAGGGGCAAAAATATATTAAACTTAAGACATTATAAAAAAAATTAAAAATAATATCATCTTAAAACATTGATAAAAAAAAAATTACAAATGCATTATATATATTTTAAACCTTGCTTTTAAACTTTTTCTAGAGAATTACCAAAACCAAATTTTACCAACAAAAAAATTTGTGCCGAAAGCCACGTTAGATGATTAATCTTCTCTTTCTGTGAAGCCCGAGATCGTCTGAATCCGAGATCTGTGCCGGAAGCTATGGCTGTTCCAGTGCACGGCGTCGGGTCTGATTCTTCTCCTCCATGACCGAGCTCTTCTGATGAGTTCAGGGACGAGCTGGTCATGCCTCCTCCACCGCATGCAGTCAGGTGAGGGCATGATGCGTTTTCCCTACTTCCATTATTCGATTTGATGTCAATAGTTCATTCTTAAAACGTTGCTGCCTTTGTACATGTCTAGTCTTTAAGCTAGGATTTGATTGATGGTACCAGATTGAACTGTCTGGTTTGCTTGTTGCGTTGTCCTATTTGTGTGTCATGCACTTAGATGAATGTTTGTGTGTTAGGATTAAACCAGTATTGCTTGAGATATTAGTAATCGTTAGGTCCTCGACACTGTGATGAGATCGGTGGTTCGATTTGATTGATGGACCCGAGACCAGCAGGCTGGTAGGTTTCCAACGGGGTTAAAAGGAGCCATCCCGAGCTCTAGGACAGTGAGCCTGGGAAATTCCCATTGTGTTAGATTGCGTGTGAACACTGGTAGAGTGCATTGTTTGAGAACCGGAAAGAAAGGATGAGTATTGAGAAAAGAGATTACGTGATGAAATGAGAAAGAATGTTTAAAAAGAATATTGTGTGGAACCTTGTTTGAGCTCGTTTTAGGTTTATACTATTGGTTATTATTTCGTGTAATGTTGGAAGGGTTAAGTGAGTCTCTGAAGGCTCATCCTCAATGGGTAATCTCGATTACTCAACCCTCTCCCCTTGTTTTCTTTTCAGGTTAGTTGGGATCGTGATGTTGTGTTGTTGTTGTTACCGGACGTTTTCCTGGCGATCCTGTGTTGCTGGCCACTGGTGCACCTAACATGCCCGATTCTCGGTTATTTCTGGAGACCTGGAAAAAGGATGTTACAATTCTGATGCATTATAGCTGTGTTATTTTCTTATGATGCAGATTTTTTCAGCAATGTCTTTTTATGAATCGGTTTTTGTCACTGAATTTATCAGTAAGTTCGTGTATATCTAAGGGACTTAAAAATACCACTTAATGACTCAGATCGTGTCATGGTATTAATCTTACGTTTATTCAACCATTTAAATAGTAATCTAATAGAAATGTAGGTTAGAGAAATCAAACATTGTTTTGTGTTCCAATTCTTTTACCAAGTTGAAGACAACAAAGAATGGAGTCTCTCCATCATATCGGATTTATACTTTTATGTGTTACCCATTTTCTTACGGAACAGAATCATATAAGACAATTTCATTATCTTCTATACGATTACTATTTTTTTGGTTGAATCAACTTCATCGACTAATTCTTTAAGTCTTTAAAGATAAATTAACTTGCAAATAAATTCAATGACAAAAACCGGTTCACAAAAAGATCTTGCTAAAACACGTGCATGATAAGAAAATAACAGCTACAATGCATCAAAAAAATATCCAGAAAAACCATACATGAGTAGAATAGAGGATGTTTTAGAATTTTTTTATAACCAATTTCAGAAGAAAAATAATAATTTCTTACAAACGTTAGACGACAACCCCATTTGAGCCAGCCTAAAACTTTAGAAATAACTGTTCCAATATTCAATACCATTTCCAAGCTTTTATTGAATATTGGACCAACTATCTCCAGAGTCGTAGGCTGACACAAATAGAGCTGTCTCTTAACATTGGTAATGGGTTGTCTCTTAACATTGGTAAGAACTTACTAAATGTTTTCTTGACTTAATTAGTGATGTTGATTGATTTGAAATTTGAATAACCATACTTATGTATGGTTTGTTGGAGATTGTTCTAATGCATTATAACGGTGTTATTTTCTTATGATTGCTATTTTTTCAGCAATGCCTTTTATTGACCGTTTTTGGTCACTGACTTTATCAGCAAGTTCATGTATATCTAAGGGACGTGAACAAACCACTTAATGACTCAGATCGTGCCATGGTATTAATTCAACAATTTAAATAGTAATCTTGTAGATATATTGGTTAGAGAATTCAAACCTTGTTTTGTGTTCCAATTCGTTTAATGATTCGAAGACGACAAAGAATGGAATCTCTGCATCATATCAACACATAAATGGTAAAAAAATGTTACATTGTTCAGAGAATTAACACGCAAACCCTAGCAGTTCTAGCTATGAGTATAATCATAATTAAAAAGAATATTTCCTTTTCAATCGAGAAATCAAATTTTATAAAACAAAATGAGTGTCATTAGTTCATAGAGAAAGAGAAACGAAAAAAACTGAAACTTTTTAAAATTGCAGTAAAAGGTACCTGAGCTTCGAGGCCAGGAGTCAATCAAAAGACCAAAGTTGAAAAACCTTAAAAATTGTTTCTCTATAGAAATTGGTTTTCGATCATTTTAGGAGCTTTTGTATCCATTTTCTTTTGTTTTTGTAACAACTAAAACAAAGGACACGAAAGTATTAACATTCACCTTTTCATATTTTTGGAGTCAATGATTTTTTTTCTTCTAAGATTCCATGTATTTATATTCAAAATTTTCAATGTGATTTTTGTCAACAAAATAATAACAAACTTTTATAGTCAAAAAAGAAATTCAATTATTTTTAGGTAATAAATTTAAAATTTATAAATTGAGGTCAGTACATTTTTCTTAGTCAATTCAAACTTTTCCCGCGTTATTTATTTCTATGAAAACATTATTTAGGCGAGTTATTTATTTTTTCAAATGTATTGAATTTTGCATACTAAAAATCAAGTTTTATTCTTTTTTAACAAGTTATAAGATGCATTATCAGTGTTAACTTTTTTTTTTTGAAATTTGAATAAATTTGTTTCTTAGTTTTCACGTTAAAATATTAGTGAATTATTGCGTATGACATACATAATATAATATTTTCTTAAAGTTTTTTAAAAAATTTCCACTTTTTAGCAATAGACACTACAAGAAACACAAGCATTTCCGACGGCCTTGATTCCGTCGGAAAATTACGACAGAATTCCGATGAATTATATTTGTCGGTATTAATTTGGTCGGTATTCGGTCGGAAAATTTTGACGGATTCAAGGTCGTCGGAAATCAGTCAGGCATTTCCGACCAATTTCTGACTGTTATCCGTCCGTCAGAAACTCTCGAACGATTCTGACGGTAACATATCCGTTAATGTATCCGTTGTAGTAGCCGTTTGAAAATTTAAAATTCGTCGGAAATCGGTCGAAAACCCGTCGGAAATCGGTCTAAAATCCGTCGGAAATCGGTCGAAAATCCGTCGGAAAATCGCTGAAAATCCACTATAAATATTTGGGAAAATGATACCTACCTACACGAACTATACACCACCACATGGCCAAACATATGGACAAAATTATTGCATCCCTAATTACACGAACTAAATTATTGCATCCCTAGTTTAATCTCATCTCTTCTAAAAAATCCATAACAGATTGTTCTTTCTTCAGGAATTTTGCGCCAAGTCATGACTACGCTCTCGTGTGAGCTTTTCGAGCAAAATCATAGGAAAACATAAAAGACCATCCGTCACTTTGCTTTCTATATATGGATGGATAAAGAAAACACCTTTGCCGGAATTCACCACCATCTCCGGTAATCAGCCGTCACATCATCAGTAAGAAACCTCCCCAGAGATATGGAGTACTACTCTTGGTTCGACGAGGCTTGTATTCAAGACATGAACTATTTCGTCAAAACCATCGCCGAAATCAAATCCAAGGGAATCCGACCATACCTCATCGGCTCCATCATCGGTCATTACGCTTCCAAGTGGCTCCCTGATCTCTCCAACAATGTCTCCTCCATCACGGAATCGAAAACCTCCAATGACCCACCAGAGACGGAGAGCGTCAAGGCTTCTGTGATGAAGAAACGGTTTTTCGTCGAGACCCTTATCGGAATCCTCTCGCCGGAGAAAGACTCTGTTCCATGCAATTTCCCCCTCCGTCTCCTTAGAACAACAACACTGAATTCAATAACATTTGCCATTTTTCGCTTTAGTATTTGTCTGAATACATTGGCATTTGGGGCTGTTTAAGCCAGGACGTAAGTTCAATTGTTCATAAGATTGTCCTTAAGGTAATATATATAATATTAAAAAGTTATTTCTGGAACCCTTTCATTTATTTAGAGGGATTGCTTACAAGGATTGATAGGCAATCTGAGTCAATTTTTGATTTTCTTAATTATCATTTACAAAACATAATTTATGTATAATTAAACGCGGGTTTTAATCTAAAATCTTACTATACGGGTCATAATTATACGCGTTATTAATTTAGTGTCTAAATATTTTACTTTTATCTAATCTATTTTTGGAACTTCTCATTCATTTAGATGAATTATTACATGGATTTATAGGCAATATGAGTCAATTTTTTTTTTTTTTAAATACGATTTAGAAAACATAATTTTTGGATAATTAAACACGGATCGTAATCTAAAATATAACTATATTGGTCATAATCATGCATGTTATTATTTAAAGTCTAAATATTTTATTTTTATATGCGTGTTCTAATCTAGTATTCGTCGAATTGAAGTTGGGAGAATAGTATCTGATAAACAGATTTCATTTTTGTAAAAAAAAATCTCTTTTTAGTTATTCTAAGTTTTGAAATGAACCTTGTAAACGTAACAATAGTAAGTGACTAGTTTTTTTTTTTTTTGGGTAAAAAAATAAATGACTATAGTGATAACACCGTATTTTTACCCACTTTACCGCTTATTTTACAATACTTTAATAGGTGTTTCACTCGTTTTTATATGTTTTTATTACGGTTTTCGCATATTTGTAGTTTCAAGACTCTTTTCAGGTTACTTAGGCAAAAGCATTGCAAATTGTAGAAAACCCAGATTTTCGGCTTAGAATCAAACCGTCATAAGTTCAACTGCCAAAGAGGTTATTTTCACAATCTGATCCAGCCCAATTTTGGAGATAATCAAGAAGGAACAGCTACCTTTCTATTCCAACTGATTTGAGGACGATCCAACGGTTCAATCAAAAGATACATGAAGATCAAGACGTCACATTCGCTATACCCGTAGCAGCTCCACCCGCGGTCAAAAGGCATTTCATTGCGGGCATAAGCTCTCCACCCGCGGCCAAGGAGTGTTTCGCTGCGGTCAAAAGCCATGGACCCGCAGCCAACCCCTGTTTCGGTCCCGTAAGCCTAATTGCAAGCCCGTTCGAATCCCATCTCAGAGAAACCCTAAAGACCGACGTAAACAAGAGAGAAGACCTATAAATATGTGTTTTAATAACGCTTATTTTGTGTGCCTTAGTGTGTGCCATTTTAGTTTACTTTTTGCATTACTTTTTGTTCTTAAGTTTTTGTTATTTACTTTTCGAGATTGGTAGAGAGGGTTTCTCCGGACTTCGTTCTTAAAATCGAGAAGCTTCTTTATCAATCTCATGTTCTTCATTAAATTATGTCTTTTCTTTCTTCAATTATGTTCGAGTAATTTAATTATTGGGTTTAAAGGAATTATCGTAGGGGATTCACATGTTCGATAAGGATTCCACAAAGTAAACCTAGCCGTATTCTAAAACACTTTCCTATATATTGTTTTAATGCATGAATCTAGCGTCATGAACTAGAGGCTAAATTATATTTGTCGGTATTCGGTCGGAAAATTCTGACGGATTCAAGGTCGTCGGAAATCAGTCGGGTATTTCCGACCAATTTTTGACGGTTATCCATCCGTCAGAAACTCTCGACAGATTTCTGACGGTAACATATCCGTTAATGTATCCGTTGTAGTAGCCGTTTGAATATTTAAAATCCGTCGGAAGTCGGTCGAAAATCCGTCGGAAAATCGCTGAAAATCCACTATAAATATTTGGAAAAATGATACCTAGCTACACAAACTATACACCACCACATGGCCAGACATCTGGACAAAATTATTGCATCCCTAATTACACTAACTTCGGAAACCGGAAGAGTCCCCGAGATGGGAAGGGGGTCTATGTCCACAACAACTGGGCGACCAACTTAAAAAAAACCGAAATCAAAATGGTATGTATTTTGGTGTTTTTAGTTATTTCCCAATTTTGTTTTTAATATATTTATTAGTAACTAACGGTTTTAGTTATTTTCTAGACGCAGTAAGACGGCGAACCTCCGAATCACCTGGATTTGATGGCGACACACACCAACAAGAAGACCAATTACATTCAAGATGTTGCCGTCAGGGAGATCGTCGAAAAGGTGACGAAGACGAAGGAAGACATCTTGAGGTGGAGATCACAGGACGGATCCACCAGT
Source organism: Eutrema yunnanense (assembly GCA_002933935.1). Lineage (NCBI taxonomy): Eukaryota > Viridiplantae > Streptophyta > Magnoliopsida > Brassicales > Brassicaceae > Eutrema > Eutrema yunnanense. Next base: position 168,325 of record PKML01015391.1, read on the forward strand.
TCCAACGACCTCACTCGGATCGAGATCAACCGCCTAGTGCTTGGGGTAAGTAATAACTATAGATTATCATTTCAATTTAGATAATTATTTGTTAAGATCTAATGTTTTGTATTGTTTTTGCAGGAGAGACCCGTTAAAAAAAGTCGTCGGCTAGTGTTGGGTAAGGTTGCGACCAGCGACGGCACAACTTCTTCGGCCGGTTTTCCTATGGATGAAGACATTATCCGACGAAACGAAGAGCTCAAGGGGAAGGTAACGGATTTGGAGGAGGAGCTAACGACTGAGAAAAAAAAGCGATCGCCCATGGCGGATTTCATAAAATCTAAGTTCCCGGATTTTACGCCGGATTTAGTTTGATTTCATTTTTTTGTAATTTTCCGACAATTTTGAAAACCTTTAATAATTATTTAAATTTATAAGAAATTTAAATATTATTTAATTTTTCATTTTCGTTTTTTTAGAATTATCTATTTATTAATTTATATAATAATTAAATAAATTAAAAATATTTTAAAAAAATCAATAATATTATCCCCTTCGGATATCCCTCGGAAATTCTTCCATTGGAAATCAGTCGGGAATATTTCGTCTTCAGAAATCCGTTGGGAATTTTTCCCCGAGGGTTTTATTTCACATCGGAAATCCGTCGGGAATTTTTTCCCGAGGGTTTTATTTCCCATCGGAAATACGTCGGGAATTTTTCTCGTCAGTTCACATGTCCTCGGAAAACCATCGGGCTTTTGGCCTTCGAAAAACCGTTGGGATATTCCGGACGGATATATGGTCCTCGGAAAGTCGTCGGGTATTTTTTCCCCTTGGATTTAATTTTCTGAGGAGATTGTTCTGACGGCTTAAATCCATCGGTATTCCGTCTAAAATGGCTGTTACCGACGGTTTAAGCTGTCGGTAATGGCTGTTTTTCTTGTAGTGAGAGCTCTTGATAAAAGTAATGAAAAAGCTAGAGGAACATGGGAATCTAATTAACACTTTTTTGAAGGTAATACGCAGAAATTACGCCCTCCAAAAGTGTTAAGTAAATAGCATTTGTTCCTATGTATTTTACCCTTTTCACCTTTCAACTTTTTGAGAATGGCATTTGGCCATTTTAGGCTAGCCACATCAAATTTATATAAACAAATTACTTTTCATTTTCACGTTTCAATGAGGTTTAACACGAATGTTTTAGTTTATGGATGATGCATTTAGGTTTAGATTTCTATATTTAAGGGTTAGATGTTAAAAAAAAAATGAAAGTTCCAATAAGGAAGATGAACCGTGTTTTTACAGGGTTAACACATCAACATTTATATAAACGTATAAAAGTTTCCAAAACTTTTAGAAATTTCATAAAGTTTGTGCAAGTATTTAAAGGTTGATGAACATTGATGAGGTTCACGATGGTTCTAGTATTTATGATGTTCGCATGAGGTTCATCTTGTTAGGTAGTTACATCATTATGTTTGAGTTTGTTCATTACAATTTCGAGGTTTAGATATGTTCCTTATTGACCTATTGTACACTAATCGGTTTGGGTTCACTAATCTTTTACTAGGGTTTAGAGTTTAAGGTTTAAGGTTTAGATATGTTCCTAATTGACTATTGTACACTAATTAGTTTGGATTCACTAATCCTTGACTAGGGTTTAGCGTTTTCTCATTTAAGGGTTTAGATCTTGTTAGGTAATTACAACATTATGTTTGGCCCACTATACATTAACTTGTTTGGATTCACCAATATTTGAATATATCTAATGTAAACATTTATAGAGTTTTGTAAAGTTTTTGGAAACTTTTAGATGTTTATATATATATATATTTGTGTTAATTTTCGACCAAATATATTATCGGATATCGCAGCGAAGTAATCAACTCAGTTACCGTAACATTCTTGGAAAAGACTAGCCTTATGAGTATAAGGGTAAAATGGTCACAAAAGACTATTTACTTGATGCTTTTTTGGTGGGCGTTAGTTTTGCATATTATTCTGGGCAACAAAGCTATTTCACAAAGTGCTCCAAAAAGTTATTGACATTGCAATATTTTATATAATTCATATTTATTTAGGTAACAAATCAAAGAGTTATGAGTGTGAGGATCATATATACTTTATTTCGAATGATAAAGTTTGTTAATTATTTTTAATATATAAGTCTAATAACTAGTACACTCCTTTTTCATATAAACCATCGAATAAACTACCATGATGGATTTACAAAATAAAAATTAAATTAGTTTTTGGACACATATAATTTTATATTAATGAATTCATGTTGATCCAAAGGGAGGTCATATTCGACACATATATCTACGCAAAAGCCGCAGCCGCCAAGTCGACTAAGATGGAGATAGCTTCGTCGTCGTCGTGAAAACACATTGTGATTCAACAATCTAATGGTGTCTTCTTTTGTTAGATCATACGATCTCTTGGCTAAAAGATGATGATGGTCTTTTAGAACAGCAACACTTGACTCAATAACATTTGCCGTTTTTGTTTTTCTCTTTAGTATTTGTCTGAATACATGGCACATGGGCCTGTTTAAGCCAGGGCGTAAGTTGAATTGTTCAAAAGATTATTAGTTTAATTTTCCGTAATAATATGTTCCTTTTTTCTTTGCTCTGCCCTCTCTCACAAACTCAAAAGCTATAAAAGCTATACTACTCACTTTGATCGATATTCTCTTGTTTGTTATTAGCCAAAAGAAACCATTAAAGAAGCCTAACTGCATAAAACCTATTAGATCATTTACCGAGTTCATGTCTTTAATGTGGAAACCCTAAGCGATTTTCACCTCGGAAAATCTACTATTTACATCGACTCTCCATTAGATTCAACTTAACCTTAACGTTATATAATATTTAAAATTTATTTCTGAAATCCTCTCATTTATTTGGAAGAATTGATTACAAGAATTGATAGGCAATCTGAGTCAATTTTGAATTTTCTTAATTACCATTTACAAAACATAATTTATGGATAATTAAATGTGGGTCTTAATCTAGAATCTTACACACTGTGATTCAACAATCTAAAGGTTTCTTCTTTTGTTAGATCATACGATCTCTTGGCTAAAGGATGATGATATCTTAGAACAACAACACTGAATTCAATAACATTTGCCATTTTTCGCTTTAGTATTTGCCTGAATACATTGGCACATGGGGCTGTTTAAACCAGGACGTATGTATAATTGTTCATAAGATTGTCACTTTTATTTTCCGTAATAATATGCTCCCTTTTTCTTTGCTCTGCCCTCTCACACACTCAAAAGCTATACTACTCACTTTGATCGATCTCTTGTTTGCTATTAGGCAAAAGAAACCATTAATGAAGCTTAACTGCATAAAATCTATCAGATTACACAAAACTTTTAACGAGTTCAAGTATCTAATGTGGAAACCCTAGGGGATTTTTACCCCGGAAAATTTACTATTTACATCGATTCTCCATTGTGTAAGTTTTTTTGATGTGTATATGTTGTCAATGTTGTGAATAAGAGGGAGAAATATTTATAGAGAAATATTCAGCGACTTCCCGATGGATTTAACGGCTATATAACGGCTACTACAAAAGATACATTAATGGATATATATCAGTCGAAAATCGGTCGCAAACAAGTGGGATCGGTTTGAAACCGATCCCCAAACCAATCAAGATTTGCTCAAACTGAATCCGTCGGAAATCTCTCGGAAATTCCCCACCGATTTTCGACGGCCTTGAATTAGTCGGAATTTTCCCACCGATTTCCGAGGGAATACCGGCGAATATAAATTTGTCGGAAATTCGTCGGACAATTCCGACCGATTTCTGACTGCTCTGAATCCGTCGGAATTTTCCGACCGATTTCCAAGAAATTTATAATCGCCAGTATTCCCTCGGGAATCCGTCAGAAATGTCGTCGGAAATGACAGTGTTTTCTTATAGTGTTAAGGTAATATAATATTAAAAATATATATTTGGAACCCTCTCATTTATTTAGTGGGATTGCTTACAAGGATTGATAGGCAATCTGAGGCAATTTTGGATTTTCTTAATTACCATTTACAAAATATAATTTATGTATAATTAAACGCGGGTCTTAATCTAGAATCTTACTATACGGGTCATAATTACACGCGTTATTAATTTAAAGTCTAAATATTTTAATTTTATCTAATATGTTTTGGAGCTTCTTATTTATTTAGATGGATTGTTTACATGGATTTATAGGCAAAATGAGTCAATTTAATTTACGATTTATAAAACATAAATTTTGGATAATTAAACTCATATCATAATCTAAAATATAACTATATTGGTCATAATCATGTATGTTATCAATTTAGAGTCTAAATAATTTATTTTTTATCTGCGTGTTCTAATCTAGTATTCGTCTAATTGAAGTAGGGAGAATAGTATCTGATAAACGCATTTCATTTTTCTAAAAAAATCTCTTTTTAGTTATTCCAAGTTTTGAAATGAACCTTGTAAACGTAACAATAGTAAGTGACTAGTTTTTGATTTTTGGTAAAAAAGTACTATCCTCGGGAGAAACATCAAAGTCGGATACATATTTTTTTTTAAACCATAATGTTTTATTTATACGCTATGACACAGAGTCATGAAAAGAGAAAAAAAAACGTTGAGTTTCGCTCGATTGATTTTAGTGATTAGATTGCCTGAGACTAGTCCCGTCGACGTCCATATTGAAGGTGTATATTCCGTCTTTGGTTACACTAAATTTTAATTTCTAACCTGCATAAGCTTATAATTTTTTTAAAAAATTAACTTTTAAGTATTATTTTGGTTGTTCAATTTGGCAATTTGTCAATTCGACATAAAATTTGGTGATAAGTTCCCGGTAAGTTCTTCCTTAAAATTTGGTGATAATCTAATACTTATGTTCTGTATTGAGTTTTTCATACTAAGAATTAATCTGAATTTTCTAAACCAAACTTGTTCATTTCTATCTAACAATAACATAAGCAGTAATGTATCCAATTGTATGTATTTGACAACACAAAATTAATGAATAGAACATATGCATCGCAAGTTTCAGAGAACATATGAAGCTATAATCCAAAAAATCTGAACTTTGAAAGGAAAATTGTTCTTTCTATTTATCCAGCTACGCCTAAATCAAATCACACAAACCTTAATCTGAACCATTCGCAAAGAACATAGGCATGAGAAAAACTTTGAAGTATCGAATCAGTTAACCCTAAATCAAATCACACAAACCTTAATCTGAACCATTCGTAAAGAACATAGGCATGAGAAAAACTTTGAAGTATCTAATCAGTTAACCCTAAAATCGAAACTATATAAAACTACAACCACACAAAAATGTTGTTTAGATTCACAACATCTCAAGAAAAGATATGAGGGTAAAGAAAAAAGCAGAAAGAAATCAAAGTAAGAAAGACATGCCTTCGATTTGAGCTCAATGTCGACAGAGATGCCCTCAATTATTAGGGCACGGGTCGGGGCCCCGGGGCCATCGCACCCCTCGCCCTTGCAACTGAGCCGGCCCTGTCCATCGGGGATAGTGAATGAAACACTTGCACCTTGGACAATGGACATGCTGGAACCTTTGGACAGTCCGTAATAATTTGATCTTTAGTGATAAAGAGTTCTCGGTGTTAGAGGTGGTGACTAAGGCGGTGCGTAAAGCCAAAGAATGGCAAGTGAGTCTTTTGAGTAAATCCAAGGCAGGCAAGCCTGTGGTGTCCACTCCCATTGAAGAACCTCTCTCGGATTTTAAATGCCAAACAGATGCTGCTTGGAGAGAAGATCTGAATAAAGCGGGGTTAGGCTGGACCCTTTTGAACCTTCGACACGAAACTCTTCGCAGTTTCTCCCAAGTTATTGACTTCGTTAGCTCCCCCTTAGTGGCAGAAGGGATGTCGATTCGTGCAGTCCTTTCTCTTGCTGCCTCAGAAGATATAAGGACAATTTCGGTTGAATCTGACTCCTTACAATTGGTTAGAACTATCAATTCAGGCTAACTTCATGGTATTTTTGAGGATATCACACTTCTCTCTAGAAGTTTTGTCTTTGCTTCTTTCAAGTTTATCTCTCGTCTTTCTAATGGTTTAGCTGATTCCTTAGCAAAGAACGCGTTGTATGATATATGGCTCAGTAGTTTCAGTTTGATTATATGAAGAATTTGATTGGCAAAAAAAAAAGTATTTTCCTTTCAAAAGAACCAAAATAGATGATAACAAGACTAGGAGGTTACGAAAACAGTTTGGGCTTCTTTTTCTCATTTGATTATTTTGTTACATTTTTGTTTGATAATATATATAATATGTGATGTATTCTTAATTTTGTATGGTCGGTCTAAATGTCAAGTTATATAGAAGCTATGTGTTCATTATCATCTTGGAAAATATTTGACATAAGAAAGAAATATTATCTAATATAAATAAGGACCAAAGATGAAACCTTTGAGAACGTTACGAGATATATAATGTATGTATGATTCATAAGACATATATAAGGACAACAATGATATACTCATGGATCAATCAAAAGAAACGGCTCTACTTGTCTGATTCTTTTTTTTTTTTGCTAAGCTAATTGTCTGATTCTTTAACATCGGTCCTTTACCAAAAAAAGAAAAAAAAAACATCGGTAATGGATATTATTAGATGAAAATTTCTGGAATGCAGCATTATTATTATTAAAATGGCTTATGGAATGCAGTGACTGGAATACCGCCCTCCGTGGGAACATTCTGGGATTTTTGAGCTTATTTCGAAACTAAAATTTCATATAACTTTTTAATCCTACAATGTCACTGGAGGACCTGCAACTTGGGAGCATTGTTGCTTTACCATAGGAGGGAAAATCGGTTTGAATGGAAGATTCGATGCGCAGTTGGCTTCAGCATCTAAAAAAGCTTTACAACAAGCGGGACCAACGCTACCATATCTGCCGGTCATTACGGATTGTCTGATCTCAGCAAAGCATCCTGGCATATCCATAAATGTTGACCAGCATTTGCTCATATCGGGAATTCCTGGAATACCGGGAATTCCTGGAGAACCACCAGGACTTGGTTGAAATGGGTTCGGAAATGGAAACGGAAGTCCTGGGATTTTGGGAATTCCTGGAATACCGGGAATCCCTGGGATACTGGGAATCCCTGGGATACTGGGAATTCCTGGCAAACCACCAGGACTTGGTTGAAATGGGTTCGGAATTGGAAACTGCGGTAATTGAGCGTTAACGGAGGATGCGATGCATATAGTCACTAGGAGAAAATACACACTCTTGAAAGACATGATGACTTAGATGTCCAAACTATGGTTTGTTGTAAGTTTGTTGTCGCTTGATGAAAATGAGCTATTGCTATGTGGACTAATTTATAAGAAAAATGGTGTAGGGATATTATTTAGCTTGGCGTAACGTATTTGAATTACGTTCTAATCATTTGTAGAATCTCCAAAACTGGAACGAAAATAGAAATAGTCAAACACATTGAATTTGATGATATCAAGAATCTTGACTACTATTATATTTGGTTAACAGCATATATTTTTCTTTCCTAATTATATATATGAACCCGTTTATGGCTTCGCTTTGTCATGTATGTTATTTGGTTTGATTGACCTGACTATTATAAATTGACCATAGTATGATAGAAAGAACTAGATGAAAGAAGGAAACCAAAAATAAAAAATAAGAAAGAGAGAAGAAAGTAGGAAAGCAAAAGCAAATTTTGAAAAATTGATTGTCTCATGCCAAAATAGTTATTTCCTTTTTAAAGTAAGATTAGGATAAACCTTTAGTCAAATAATAATAATAATAATAATAATAATAATAATAATAATAATAATAATAATAATAATAATAATAATAATAATAATAATAATAATAATAAGAAGAAGAAGAAGATTAGGATCCGTGCTTTCATTGATAGTTTTAATAAAAATATAATTTAAATCTTTATAATAATAAATAATTAATAATTTTAATACTATCTCTTTTGTACAAAGAATATATTTTTACAATTTTTTACACATATTAGAAAATATATTTTATCCCTTATTAATACATTAAATAAAATTTTCTTTCTATTTAATACATCAAAAATAGATTTAAAATTGAAAAAAACAATATTTTTTGTAAAACAAAAATAAAATCATTAAAATGACATTATTTGTGAAACAGAAGAAAAGTAGGTTAAATTAGTCATTAATTTAAATAAATTACATTAAAAAAATATCTTTCGACTTCTAAAATAATAAAAAATTATAGTAAACATATTATCAAAAACTTATATGTAAAAAATCAATACAATAAAAACACTAAGTCTTTCCATATGATTGACACATAAGCTTTTCCAATAATTTTGGTGTTGACACCTTATTTAAAATCTCAGCCAATCAAATTAAAACATTAATGCACATCATTTTTTTAAATAATTTGATTATTGATTTGATTATAGTGTAAAACATTAACATTTTTTATTTTTCTAATTAAGAGTTATCTCTTAGTTAATATTTTAAGATTCTCACTAACTTCAATGTTGACTTGTTGAGAATAAAAAATATGGATCGTTCAATAATTTATAATTATTTAATGAGAACAAGTAAATAATGATACATTAGAAATACATTACAAAATACACTTCCGTTATTTTTTCTTCATAATTATTAGTTTCAAATATGTGTCAAACGCGAGATTAGAATTTCAATTAATTCAAATAATGAAATGTAAAAAATATTTACAAATTCAGAAAGAGAAAAACATGGTGGTTGAAGAAGAAGAATCGAACCTAAAAACGTTGAAATCGTACCAGTGAAGGGAACCGAAGCCGCGAGAACTTGTGAATATGAAGACGACTGAGGAGAGTGAGAAAAAGACAAAGGCGAGGCAGAGTAGGTGGATCAGAGAGTTGAAGCGGCAAAGTTTATGAGTTATAACGGTGGAGTAAAAGTGAATGCGGTTTCACGAGGTCGGAGGATCAGGGAGTTGAAGCGGCGGAGTTTTTGAGATATGACAGTAGAATGGAAGTGAGTGCGGTCTCGAGAGGTCAAAGATTCGCCGTTAAGAAAGGCATGCAGCAAGCGCATGTCAGAGGAGGCGATCAGATGGATTGTAGTTAACGGTGGTGATGAAGAAGAAGAGGAGGATTTGTCTACGAACAAGAAATGAAAGAGTTCACTTGAATTTTTGAAATTTTCTATGGTTTTATTTTAGTTCATGGTTTTATTTTTGTAAACCATAAGAAAGTGTTTCTCAAAGTATTGTGTTTTTGTTGACAGATAAGATGCCAGCTTATGATAAGTTATTGGGTAAAAGTTATTGGATGCGAAAGTAATAAATTAGGTTAAAAAAACAATCAAATATGATAACAACCTCCAACATGCCGAAGTTACTGAAAATGAATGAATCAACAATGATCTAAAAAATGATAGAAGTTGGTTCACTAAAATCTAAAGTTAACAAAATTTTGATTCACACTGTTTTTTGTAGGTCAATGATAATTATGTGTATGTTAAAAAAACTCAATTGGAGAGAAAATAACATATTAGTAAAAAACAATTTAAATGTTTTTGAAAATTTTTATCAAATAAAACATAATATTAAATTAATAAAATATTATATATAAAAAATCTCGCAGCGTAGCGCGGGTAACTAGCTAGTTATCATCAATTGCAAATTGACTAAATTTTATCAAGGTGACACTTGTCTTTTTCTTGAGGTAGTTTTTGTTTATATTCGGGGTTAGGCCTGGGCGTTCGGGTTTGAGTCGGGTTTTTCGGGTTTTGGATATTTCGTGTTTAGGCTCATAGGACCCGTTCGGGTGTTTTAAACCATCGGGTCGGGTTCGGTTCGGTACTAATCAGGTTCGGTTATAACCGAAATGACTATGATTTCGGGTAAGTTCGGATAAGTTCGGATAAGATCGGGTATGTTCAGGTATTTTTACACATACTAAGAAGAAAATCCGAAATAATTCAAACAAGTCCCCATAATTCAACAAACGTTTACAAGTCCTAAATTGCAAACACACAAACAAGAAAAAGAAATATAAAATCATTAAATTTTAAAGCATATTGTTAAAGTCTTAAAGAGATAGAGTAAAATAAAACAAAAACATTCCAAAGTTCATGTGATATAAAACAAAAACTCATATCATAAATAACCAAAAAAATTAACAAACATTTTTGATGACTACATAAAAAAAAAATGTTGACTTTACTAAGCATATTTTTGATTTTGGATTTGTTCGGTATAACAAAGGGGTTAATTGGTTTTGGGTTTGTAGTTCGGGTTCAGTTCGGTTCGGGTATTAACCGAAACCCGAAATACTTAGACACTAAGACCCGTTCGGGTATTTTTTCTAGTTCGGATCGGGTTGGGGTTTAGGTTAAGGTTGTCGATGAGAGATTTTTTTTTGTTGATTGTAAATGAGAGGGGGTGGATATGTTTTCGTAACATCCATGATTGTGCTTAATTTCCGTATAAAAACGTATCCACACCCCTCCCCCCTCTCATTTACAATTACAAAAAAAAAAAAAACTCTCATATACAATTCCTTACCAAAATGTCTTCTTCAGATCCATATAATTATTTTCGATCATGGATGGACAAGCCTCATCAAATTCCGGAGACGAGCCTAAATACGGAAGAATACAAAGAAGGTCTTCAGCAATTCATGGCATTTGTGGGTACGCAGAAGAAAGCCTAAAAACCCGGTAAAATCTACTGCATTTATATCAATTGTCGGAATCGTAGATTAATCGTGATAGATGAAGTATGGTCACACTTGTATTGTAATGGATTTGTGTCGGGTTACAAGATTTTGTAGTATCATGGAGAAAATGATACAATTGTGGATTATGCTAGTACTAGTGAACAATATATTGGGGATAGCGCTAGCTTAGAAGAACCTGCAATGGAAGTAAAAATTCTAGGTCATGTTCAGATGGTGAACGATGCATTTCGTGAAAGTATACCATCGGTTGCTGAGTATGGAGATAGAGGAGAAGAACCTAACTTAGAAGCTCGGAGATTTTTTGATATGTTAGACGCTGCTAAGAATCCGTTATATGGTGGGTGTAGATGTGGACATTCCCCTTTATCAACTGCAACTAGGATGATGGGTATAAAGACGGATTTCAATTTGAGTGAGGAGTGTGTGGATGCAAATGCTGATTTTGTGAAAGACATTTTGCCAGAAGATAATCTTGCACCGACATCATACTATGAGATACAGAAACTTGTTGATGGGCTAGGATTGCCGTATCAGATGATAGATGTATGCATCGACAACTGTATGATCTACTGGAGAGAGGACGCAGACCGTTCGACATGCCTTTTTGACGCAAACCTCGGTATAAGAAAATAGGTGGAAGAGTGTCAGTCCCATATAAACGGATGTGGTATTTGCCGTTAACAGAGAGATTGAAAAGGTTATATCAATCAGAACTCACAACGGGAGCAATAAGATGGCATGCAGATCATACAACCGATGGAGAAATTGCTCATCCCTCAGATGCATGAGCATTGAAACATTTTCAATCAATGTATCCCAGTTTTGCGTATGAGGCGAGGAATGTATACCTTGGATTATGTACCGATGGTTTCAACCATTTTGGGAAGCACGACAAACAATATTCTTTGCGGCTAGTAATTGTAACACCTTACAATTTGCCACCATCTTTGTGCATGAGACGAGAGTTCTTGTTCCTTATCATTCTCTTTCCTAGACCATAGCATCCGAAGAGAGCTCTCGATGTGTTTTTGCAGCCATTGATTTATAAATGTTATGGGAGCATAGAGTTGAGGCGTTTGATGTTTCTTGTCAACATAATTTCGTCATGCGGTCGGTACTTATGTGGACCATTATCGATTTTTCAGCATATGGAATGTTATCTGGATGGACAACGCATAAAAGGGTATCATGCCCGTACTGTCAAGATAATAAAAATGTGTTCCAATTGAAGCACGGACGAAAAACATATTGGTTTGATTATCATAGGCGATTCCTACCAGACGATCATCCTTATCGTCGGAGCACCACATTGTTTACGAAAAATCGTCGAGTATTTGATGGTCCACCTCCTGAGTTAGATGGACAGTTTTTGTTGACTTAGTTCATAGATTTTGGTGCAGAGAGGGCCGTTGATTGTGGTAGTAACGGGCATCATATTGTTGATGGTTGTGGCAACATACATAATTGGCACAAAAGAAGTATTTTCTGGGATTTGCCTTATTGGAAGGACCATTTTTGAGGCATAATCTAGATGTCATGCACATAGAGAAATTTTTTTTTGACAACATTATGAACACCGTTCTCAATGTCCAAGGGAAGAAGAATGAAAATCTGAAGTCTAGATTGGACTTGCCAGACATTTGTTCTCGTAGAGCATTACATGTGACAAGGAACGGGAAGCCTTCGGTCCCGGATTTTTGGTTGGATGAACCTTCAAAGGCCGAGTTTTTTAACTGAATTTCCGATAATGTTAGGTTCCCGGACGGATACACATCCAACCTTCAGAACTGCATTGATCATGGAGAAGGGAAGTTTTCTGGGATGAAGAGTCATGATTGCCTCACATGCTATATTGATGGGTCATGGAAGGAAGGGGATATATTTTCGGGTTTAGGATGGTTCTGCTTTCAGGAAGGATTCGAAGGAAAGATTATGGGGTCCCGTAATCTACGAAGAAGCCTATCCCCGCTACACGTGGAATTGGAAGCGCTCATCTGGGCGATGCATTGCATGATTGCAAACCACAAGACGGCGATAGCCTTTGCTACAGACTGCTCAGAGTTGGTGAAGATGGTGTCTACACCGAAAGAGTGGCCGGCATTTACGCTGCAGTTGGAGGAGTTCAAGAGGAGTAAGGAGGTTTTCACATATTTTTCTATCACACAAATCCCACGCACGAGCAACACAGAGGCAGACAAGTTAGCACGAGGTGCTCGAGTCTACCCATCAGATTTCTCTTATGTAAACTCGATCCCCCCAATTTGGTACACCGAATAGGGTTGGGTATCAAGGCTGTTGACAAAAAAAAAAAAAAAAAAAAAGTCCTGATTGCCNGATTGCCATGTTGTGATGCAACGCCTCCTTACATTTGCCTTTGCATGTCTTCTACCACGTAATGTCCACGAAGCAATTACATGTACAATCATTATATTAATTATTTAATACTTTATACAATAATTATTTATTACTTATTTATTCATTTTATGCATTTAATGCAGCGATTGGTACCTTTTTCAAGATATATGATCGCGCTCTCTTACATCAGACGGTATCCGCAACCTTGCGAATAATATACATGTAATCCTTTGCAATTTGGAGAAGATATTTCCGCCTTCCTTCTCATCTCCCTCGAGAAGCATAACTTTTGGAGCTGTATAATATGGTTTTTACCCCTTTTAAGCCATGATTTAAGTCTGTTTTATAGAGTCTTTCTACTATTTTGTAGTGTTTTAGAGTCTTTTACAGATTTTAGCACGTTTGGAGTATAATTGGAGATATTGGAGTTTTCTGGAGTATTTTGGAGCAAAGCAGAAGTTCGTGTAGCTGAGTACCCGATTTGAAGCTTCAGTATCGACCGATACTGACTAGTATCGGTCGATACTCATGATATTCATGCATTTTACATGTTTAAGCATACATTTTAGGGAATAGTTTTGTGTTATTTGCATGCATAATCACAGTTTTGTCTTGCATTTAAGTCTCATTTAGAGTTTAGGACATTTGCATTAGGTCCTAGTGAGTTCTTGCATTCATTTGGAGTGTTTTTAGGTGTTTATCGAGAAGCAAAGCCAAACACCAAGTATCGATCGATACCCCTCGGTATCGATCGATACCAAAGCTTCAGGAACCATACACCGATGCCACTGCTCGGTGTCACGGGTCGGTATCGAGCTAGGAAGATCCCGGGGGAAATGTCCTTAACACGGAGCAAAGATACCGAGGTGTGTCCTCGGTATCCAAACACCAAGTATCGATCGATACCCCTCGGTATCGATCGATACCAAAAGCTTCAGGAGTTACACCGATGCCACTGCTCTATGTCAGGGGTCGGTATTGGTCCGAGGAAGATCCCGGGGGAAAAAGCCCCTAATACGGAGCAGTGATACCGAGGTGTGTCCTCGGTATCCCCTGAAGAACAAGCCCGACACCAAAGGTATCGATCGATACCGAGGGTATCGATCGATACCCAGCCCTTTTTACCCATTTAAACCGGGTCGGTACCCGGTTTGTTCCGGGTCGACCCGGTTCGTTACTGTTCAGTATTTAAGCCCAAAAACCTAATCTTTGAGGGCTAAGTCTTTTTCTATCAAAAAACCCTCTCTAAGAGTGATTTTGTAAGAGATTGATCTTCTTAATTTATGCAATTTGAGTATTGTTTTCTTGATTGAATCCATCTATCTTCTACTTTGTAATCATTCAATCATCTTGATCATGAGCTTTAACACTTCTTTCCTAGGATTTGTTAAACCCATGATGATTAGTGAGTAGTCTTAAGGATCTTGGGATGAGGTTGATTAGGGTGATCAAAGGTTGGATTAGTGGTGTTTAGGATTAGATAGTCTTATATTCCTTCTTGTCTAGTGTCCCTAATGCTAGATCTAGCTTGAAAGAGTGGGTCTAGATCATAAGGCATTTCATGAACACCAAGTGTTCGATGAAATGCCAAGACCAAACTTGACAAGAGATTTATGTTCCTAGCCTAAGACATTAGTTGTTTAGGGTATATCTTTGGTTGATCTTGTTATGATTCTTAATGCTTGCTAATTGATAATCCACAAATGATGATTTGCTAATGGGTTTGATAATTAGCATAGTGATTAGTTGCTTGAAAGAGAACTAATCTAGATTAGAGATCTATTGCCTAGGGATTAGCTTCTTGAGTAATTGAACACCACTAATTGGACTTAGATCACCTCTTAATCATTAACCTTATCTCTTGTTCCGCTTTAATTATTTGGATTACATCTTGCTTAGTTATCTTAGTTGCTTAATTTAGATACTTAATAACAAGACAATCGTTTAGCTTAACTTACATAGGTTCCTTGCATTCTTAGTGCTTGAAATCATTTCCCAATAGGTTCGATAACCTCTTATGCTCAATAGGCATTTAGAGTAATTGACTCTTAGGATTGCGAAAATCCTTGTATCAATTTTCTCTTTCAGCTCAGAAGTAAGCAGTACTCTAGCCTTAGAGAATGGCTTCAAGGCTCCTTTGCATTTGACCTTATACTCAATCGAATCTCCATCACACTTCTGAGGTATCAAAGTGACATGGGGATTCTCGACTCTTATGCTCTTGGCCTTCTTCTTCTTTGTTGCCTTGGCCTTCTTGGCAACTTCCTTGGGGATGCTGGGCGGTTCAGCTGGAACGTCTGTGACAGTAGGCTCATCAGGAGGTTTTTCCAAAAGATCAACTGCTAGCCACTCTCCTGTGACAACCTCGATGCTAGAGACACATGTGGGAGCAACTCTAGGGGGAATGGCATCATAGTAGACATCTCCGTCAATGTAAGAGAAAGAGAGTCTCATATTGTACCCATATTGCTGACCCTGAAATCCAGAACCACCAACGTAGTTAACATCCTCCACTTCGTTTCCACCGATATTATAGACTCCATCAGCAAAGTGTACAGTCTTCTTCGACTTTCCGATCAGGAAATCCAGCTTTGCCTGAACATCAGCAATCTACGATCCATCAACTCTTCCAGCTTGCTTCTTCCGCTCGAAATCAGCATTCTTGGTGCTATTCCTAGACGCCAAGTTCTCAATTAGCACAACCGCATCATCTGGATACCTGGTGTTGAAGTTCCCATTACTCGCAGTATCCAAAGCCATCTGGTACCTCCAATCGAACCCTCTGTAGAAAGTACCCAGCAGCTGAACCTGAGTGAAACCATGGTGCGGACAATCCCTCTGGTATGACTTGAAACGAATCCAAGCTGCCTTGATTGCTTCTATCGGACCTTGAGAGAACTGAGAAATTTTGTTCCTGAGCTCTTCGGATCTCGCATCATCATAGAAGTTGCATAGGAATGCATACTTCGTCTCATCCCATGTAGTTAGCGAACCGGGACCCAACTGATTCAGCCAATAAGCAGCATCCCCACTAAGAGAGTATGGGAAAAGTTTGCAGAAGAGGAACTCATTGGGTACTCCATTGTATTTCATACCAGTGACAAAGTCCTCGAACCTCTCGATATGATCCATGGGGTGTTCATGAGGCAAGCCATGGAAAGGACTTTGACTCACAAGAGCGTAGTACGCAGGCTTCAGCTCAAAATCATTCCTCTGAAAAGTTAGGATGCGAATCGCAGATCGATTTGAAAAGAACTGATAAGGTCTGTTATGCTCGCCAAGTGTCCTACCTCAATCACCTGCAGCGTTCCCAACGTTGGCCCGCCCAGCTGGCGCGACAATCTCAATAACAGCAGCAGGAGGGACAATGACGTTTCCAGCTTCATCAAGTCGCTGCCCTCCTTCATTGCACACGTGACCCTCTTGGTCTCTCAGAATCCCAGCCTCATCAGGTTTTAAAATCACAGTGTTATTCATCCCTGATGTTTGCTTTGCTTTTCTGTTTGTGCGTTCCACAAGTGCTAGCTGTTCCAATGACAGTTCAACTAGCTGAGTGCTCTTGTTGCTTCTGGTTTCACGAACATGCATACACCTGCAAACAAAACACTAGACAAGGCACGTAAGTAACCAAAAAAATACGTTGAGTATCGATCGACACTGGAGGGTATCGATCGATATCAACAAAGAAATCGCCGGAGTATCGACCGATACTAGTGAGTATCGATCGATACCGACATACTTAGTCAAAATTCGACAGCTAAAATCTAAAGGCGAAATTGACTCCCCGGCAACGGCGCCAAATTTGATATGCTCAAATTAATACCCTAACAGTACTAAAGCAGTAGTTGTAATATAGTTAGGGGTCAAACACAAGGACTCACATAAATCATACAATAGATTGTATAATATCGAATTAAGCTAAGCAATTCAGATGTAATTGAAAGCAGTGCAGAAATTAAAAATGTTGTAATTCAATTGGAGAAAGATAGGCTCAGGGTATTTCTCAGGAAATCAATGAATGCAGATAAATTAACTAACATGATTCAGATTTAGCGCAGTTCTTGAACTCAAATCACTAAAGTATAATTAACCAACTGTCGTTGCGAAAACTATCTAAATCTAAATCCTAGGAATTCCAAATCTCTTTGCGAATCCTAAAGTCTAAATCAGCTTTAAAGTTCAGGTTTGATATGTTCACAAATCAATTAAACCAAATCTATTTGCGAATAATCAATTTGTTCACCTAAGGTTCTATCAGGTAATTAATCGCACTGTCGTGCCTAATCAATTATCCTAAGATCTAAGTTCGAGATTCGTCAACCTAGAATTAGCTTTGAACACAACCTAAGCGAATAACTAATTCAGATGGTGAATCCTAATAAACTAATCAACCTAGCATGCAGAGAAAATCCTTGAGAACCCTGAACCTAAAGTGGATCTACTCAGACATGGAGAATGAAACAATCAACATAACCGAATAAATCATCAATAAAACAGAAAGAGTAACAAGAGGTTTTTAGATATGATCTCTGACGAATGGAGATTCAGACTTGTCTCTCTCAAACCAAAATAAAATAAAGCATAAATAAAGCTTAGTCTCAACAAGTGGCTGAAAACCTAATTTATAAGCTAAAACACGTTATGGGCATTCTTGTAAATATTAAAGTCTTCTGGGCCAATTCTGCAATTCTTCAACACTTCAATAAGTCGCGATCTTTCTGTTTTCTCGACGGGTATCGATCGATACTAGGCAGTATCGATCGATACTCAGGTGATTTTGATGTCTCAGTTACACCGATCTTCTGCTTCGCTCCAGAATGCTCCAATATCTCCAATTATGCTCCAAAAGTGCTATAACCTGTAAAAGACTCTATAATAGAATAAAGACTCGATAAAACGGACTTATATCATGGCTTTAAAGGGGTAAAAACCATGATATATCAATATTCACTTCGAAGGAAAACCGCCCCCATGGAAATGTCTGACACGCTTCAAGATCGTTCACAATCCTAAGAAAAAACGGCTCCATAGATGGTGCTTTCGGGCCGGTCTTCGACTTTCCACTTATTATGCTAGATAAGAAGTAGACGACACACATTTTCAAATGATCTGGACAGGCTCGCATCTTCCCGAGCTTTTCTTCAACAACAGCAATTGAGGGGACGGTTCCTTTCTTAAAATGCCTCGACTTGAACTCATCATTTCCCATTCTCTCAAAGTCATCTTCTGGATACGGACGACAGTCTAATCCATATAGGAGTGCATGTTCTCTGAGAGAATAGCGGATGGGAACACCATTAACAACAAACCAACATTCCTTCCTCTTATTTGTACTTGCCGTCCGAAGAAGAAGCAACCACATACCCATCACCTTATGATATGGGTCCCTATGCATGTGCCAAAAATGCTTGAACTGCGGATGCTCTATAAACCACCTCAGCTCGTCGGGTTGAAGTCCTATAGACTCCAATTTCTCCACTGCTTTGTGGATAAAGCACCTTGTTGCCAACTTGATTACCTTGTTATACTCACTTGTATCGAAGAACATCCTCTCAGGTTGCAATGGCTGGTATTCCTCCTCGATATATGTTCGCTTCCGCCATAGTGTTAACTGACTACCCTCACCATTCACTCCCGACGGTTCTGGGGGCGAGTTTGTATACATTTCCGGTACCGGATGAGTCTCAATTTCTTCGATAATAGCCATAACAGAAGTTCTACGAAGTTATAACACAACCATTAGCATCTGAAATCCAACTCTACACAAAAATCGAATTCCTTTGTTTCTACACACCACTCAAATTCCCAAATTTCATATTCCATTCTACTTAATCTCGAATCCAGTTGAACGAAACACAGAAGAATAAGAGGAAGGACGAACCTGATTTAGAGACGGGAATTTGATTCTCTAGTAATCACTACCACTGTCTTAGTTGTACGTTTTAGTACCAAATAGGAGGGAAGAACTTTCGAATCGACACAAGTATTTGGGAAAGATGTTGCTCGGGATTCGACAATTTTAGGTTTTAATTTTGGGTGTTACCCGATTTCAGCGATTTCGACCCGATTATCGCGGGTCTGGTGTAGAATTCGATCCGATTTCGCGGGTCTTGAGTGGTGTCGCGGGTGGAGGGTGGATATCGCGGGTTTGGGCATGGATATAGGTTGTTGAGTTCGTAATTACCAAAATTTTATAAAGGTGAGTAGTATTTTCTCGCTGTTTCGATATAAAAATAAATCAAAATTAAATTAGTTTTTATAACGGGGCATATGTGAATAATGATCCGCCGCAAGTGGCTCTTGGGGGCGGCGAAGAGAGACTTCTCTGGAGCAGCGGCTGTCTATGGTGGTTATGAGACGGAGAAGACGATGGAGTGTGGGAAGGTTTCGGCTGCCTCGAGATCTGTTTCAGATCGTAACTTAACGTCGGAGAATTGGGGGTTTTAGGTCTTAGATTTGAGAATTGATTATGGTTGAAGAAGATTGATGTTAAAAAAAGAAGAAAAAAAATTCGGCTGAAGAAGAAAACAAAAACGGGTCGGGTCGGGTCTGGTTAAAATTGATTTTAATTTTATTAAAATCGGGTTTGGTCGGTTTCTATTTGGTTTTTAAACGTAAACCGATTTAAACCGTGGTTCGTGAGCAAATAGATTTGAAATTTTAATTTTGTGGGCAAATAAGTTTGGAATTTTGATTTCGTGGGGAAATAGGTTTCGAACTTTCAAATGATGGGAAAATAAAACTACGGTTAAACTCTGTGTAGATGTGTTATTATATGGAAGTTCTGATGGGGAAATAGATCGTCAACCCTTTATTTTACTATATCTCTTTAAAACTTTAACAATATGCTTTGGAATTTATGGATTTTATCTCTATGTTTCGTGTTTGTGTATTTGCAATTTGGGACTTGTAAACATATGTTGAATTATGAGGACTTGTTTGAACTATTTTGGGTTTTTTTCATAGTATGGGTAAATTACCCTAACATATCCGATCTTACCCAAATTTTCCCGAAACCATAATTATTTCGGTTATAACTGAACCCGATTAGTACCAAACCGAATCCGACCCGATGGTTTAAAATATCCGAACGAGTCCTCTAAGCCTAAACCCGAAAAGCCCAAAAAACCCGATCCGAACAGGTATCCGAACGCTCATGCCTAATTTCTATTAGTGTCTGAGATTCTTCGGAAATATTACATTGATGTCCTCAAAATAATCATCTCGACCCGATCGTTGTTGTTGCAGGACAATTTTTCGCCACTGGTTTCCCAAGAAAACATGATAGAATACAAGTTTAATTAAAGAAAACCCAACTTTGCTATTCAGACTTACAGAGAAACAATATGCATATAATCAGATTGGCTAGGTAACATTCAAACTACCTAGCGTCAATGACAGAAACAGTGATTTGGTTCACTGTCCAAGATTCATTGTCTGTTTACTCGACGATGAATCAGTTTCAAAAGGACTTCTACCAACGCAATAACCGTTGAATAGCCGTTGTTTCGCTTCCGAGCATCAAAACCACCGATGACATCATTGGTCTGTCCTCTGCACGTTCTTGAACACACAAGAGACCAATTTGTATGCATCTTAGGATTTCATGTGGCCGAAACGTTGATGATGAATCTATGATTATTGGATCTACAATTGATATGCTCAATTTAATACCCTAAAAAGTACTAAAGCAGTTGCTGCAGTAAATCAAGGGGTCGAACACAAGAACTCAAGAATCACACAATAAATTCTATAGATCAGAAACAAGCTAAACCAGATGATGTAATTGAAAACAGGATTGCAAGTAAAACGTTTGTAAATTCAAT
>PKML01015496.1:0-40357 GCA_002933935.1 Eutrema yunnanense
AGCTCCAATATCTCCAATTATGCTCCAAATGTGCTAAAACCTGTAAAAGACTCTATAATAGAATAAAGACTCGATAAAACGGACTTATATCATGGCTTAGACAGGGTAAAAACCATGATATATCAGGTGGACATTGGTCTGTGTTGTGGGCCCGTGTGGATATGAGGCAACAACACCAGACGGTCTTGAAACGGTGCAGCTGGCCGGTATTTTCCCTGCCCGAGAGTTGGCTAAACGCCGGACGAGATGCACCGGTCGAGAATGGGCCGGTGCTTCAAGGCTGAGGGAGTGGACGCTCTTCAACACCGGGCGGTTGTGGTCAGGTGTGATGGCCCTGTATTTCTCCTGTCCAAGCATGGCTGCAGCACCGGATGAAGCACACCGGACCACGGTTGGTCGGTGTTGTGCGATGGTCTCACGGCCAGACGGACATATCCTTAGTGAAATCGCCATATATTTTGAACCACTTATTTAAATGACATGAAACTACTTCCAGACGACATAAAATGCATTTTTCCAGCATTGTCAAGAAGACCTCAGAAGCTGAATCCGAATGGAGACCCGTCGTCTGGCCCGATCATTCTGACACCTCGGATGAACTCTGCATTTGTCTTTGCTCCATAACTCCAATCATCTCTAAAATGTCTCCAAATCACCTAAACACACTCCAAAACATGCAAGACTCTCTATGACCTAGTAAGAACTCTCTAAACTCTAAATGAGAACAAAACATCAAAAAAATGCTATGAAAACACGTGCACGAGACTCAAAATACCTAGATAAATGCATGCTAAAATGGGTAAAATATGAGAATATCAAGTTATCCCAAGACGTAGACCTGGATAGAATCCATACTGCCTTCGGCGTTTTTTGCGCTGCCATGCGTTTTGAGCGCTCATCCCTTTATCTTCCCTATGAACAATGATCTATCGCTTTCAACTGCCATATAATTCAAAAATTTCCAGTTATGGGTTTAGTGCGAGAGTCAACTTATTTCAAAGTGTAGTTGGAGGAAAATTTAAAAATAATTCTGCGTATATCGAGTTATCTTTTACCTTTCCCGATAACCTTATAAGGGATATCGGGTTGTTCTTACCTTCATGGTTATTGCCACCTGAATGCTTAGTACCTTACCTTTCACGTCATTGTTGTCCGGTTTATGTTGATGTAGTCGGGGTGCTGGCATGTTCATGTCTGAATCACTCATCTCCCTTCTACCACACTTTCCAGATAACATGACACGAGTTGGCGAACTCAGGAAACAGTGACTCCTTATCATTTCGGGACCACTAATCTCCTTACTTCCCACTTCAGCTACTCGAGAATGGTTTTGGGAACATGTGGTGGCTCATAACATGTCCTACCACGTCCTATGGTTCGATCGCCTAGCCTCGTAACTGTACCCTCTCTTAGTGGTACGTTTTTAGGATAAGTGGACATCTATTCTACCGTGACACGTGTCGTCTTATGATTCGTCAGTCCTAATGGAAATTATTTATCCCCAACACCAAGACTATTTATTAATATAAATATTTTTAAATCGAGAAAACAAAATTATGGGACTATTTGGGGTTTCTTTCATCAATGATGGAGAAAAAATTATATCATCAAAACAAAAGCACTTTAAGAATCTGTTTTCAAATACTTTTTATTTATTTTTTACAAAAATTAAACCTTTTGCAAAACATTTATTAAAACATTTTGTGTCCAAATAGATATTAGTATAGATATTTCTATAATTTATCTCGATTAACTAAACATGTTGCCGATGAATTTTTAAAAAAATAATCTACATAATATTTTTATTGTTAGATATGAACATTCTAATTAATTATAATATCTATAAATAACATTTAATCTCTATTTGATTGATTAAATTATTTAAAATATAATAATATTAATTCATGACTGTAGAGATTAAATGTAAATTTTATGTTTGAATGTGGTTGCCTTGGTACCAAAGAGAAGTGATTTTAATCCGAATTTTAAAATTTAAGTGACGTCCAAATTAAAAAAATTATGTGTGGTTTAATCTGGTTATTCAATTGAACTATCATTAGACCAAATTATATAAATTTTATTATTAAAAATATTTTAACTTGATAAATTTTAAATATTCAAAATTAGTAAATATTTATAGTATACAGTAATATGGTGAGGCAGATTAGAGTTATATTTTCTAATTTCGGTTAGTCAAAACATGTAAGATAACATGTTGATTCGAGCCATATTAAAGGATGGGTTAGCCCATTTTAACACTCATAAATATATAATTTATGAAATTTGATTTTATTAAAACAATAAAAATAATTGGTTGTGTGATAATCTAAAGTCACATAATAAAAAAGTATACATCAGAATATACTTAACTAACTCATACTCCTATTCTACTAATATTCCCCATATGATAACATCATATAACTTTTCTAACAATTTACTTTTTTTTTGTTAGGTAGCAAACTTTGCTATCGTTTAAGGTTACAAAAATCACATAAACATGAAGTTTTTCATTAAAATTTAATTCAAACTATTTTCGTTAGTATTTGCTCAATATAAATTTTACAAAAAAGTAATGTATACAAATTATTGCCTCGCAAACAGCGCATATTAGAATCTAGAGTTTGCATAGCACTGGTTAGAAATATGGTATAAACATCAAAACACATATTGCACAACAAATCAACAAAAAATTATATTCTCATTAAAAACCTAAGAATTAAAAATTCAATATATTTGAATTAATAACACTTAAATTATATCTTATTTCTCATTTCATATTTTGTATATTTCAAAATTTAGTTCACAAAAAAAAACTATTCTGCACGCGGATACGCGAATTAGAATATAGTATGTAATTAACAACGATAATATATATAGTGATTTACACTCTAAGACACTTTCCCATATTCAGTTTACAAAAATGTCACTTTGTGACTTTAGACACACTCTCTACTTGATGACATGTAAAATCCCGAAAATACTCTTCTATCATTATTCCCAAAACACAAAATAGTTTATTATTATTATTTTTTTCACACCCCAATTATTTTGTTTTACTTTTTTCTCATAAAAAAACAATTTCACAATTTTTTTGCAGTATAAACTATATTTCTTTTTTCTCTATACTTTGATAGCAATTTCACAATATTTTACTTACATGTGGTTCGAACACATTGGTCGAACACATGCGTATCCATATAGCTGCGTACACGTGTACACATTTAAATGGATATACATATGCGTATCCACGCGCATATCGTCCACATGTACGCAACTACATGGATGGATATGAGTATCCACGCGCATATCGTCCACGTGTACGCAACTACATGAATATGCATGTGTATTCACTCGCATATCATCCACGTGTACGCAACTACATGGATATACATGCGTATTCACACGAATATTGTACACGTGTACGCAACCAAACATTGGAAAAACTAATACTAATTAATACATGGCATTCCAACTATACTTCGCCGGAAAATCATCGAAAATTCCTCCGACGGGTACTGTTTGTCGGAAATCCGTCGGAAAATCCTCTTCGGTAGTCTATCGGAAAAGTTCCCACCATTTTCTGACGACTAATGTCCGTCGAAACGTTCCGGCGGAAATCCAACCAAAATTGATTTTCGACGAGTTGTAACTGACGGATTTAGTCCCGTCGGAAATGGCCACCAATTTTCACATATAAATAAAAGTTGTGAAATGGGTATCAGAGTATAGCGAAAAATATAATTGATAGTGAAAAAATAATTATTAGATTATTTTTTATGAGAAAAATATAAAGAAAACAAAATGTATAGGGTGTGTGAAATAGAAAATAAATAAAAATAGAGGAAGAATAATTACATCTTGGTAGAGGGGTAATAAAGTCAATAGACATACCAAAAAATAAGATAAATATATCTAAAGTCACAAAATATCTATATTATAATTATACTTTCAAAAAATGTGTTTGAGTGTAATTTTCTGGAACATATATCACAACTCTATATCTCTCTTCAAATACTTGTCATTTTCATAAAATATCTATATTGTAATTAGACTTTAAAAAAATGTCTCAAATAATTTTCCCTAACATATAGTATATTGTAATTAGACTTTAAAAAAATGTCTCAAATGTCTCAACTCTATTTCTCTCTTCGAATACTTGTCCTTTTCAGCGAATCCAAGAGCTAAATAAAAACTTAAAAACAATAAATAAATAAATAAAAGACCAATTGTATTTCACAACGGTCAAGATCTCGATGAAAATATCCAACGGTCAAAAAGTGGTCACTCTGGTACTGACACCACCTCTCATAATTCTCGTTAGTAGGACCCTCTTTCTTTTCCACCGTGTTCAGGTTCAAACCGGGTCAAACCGGGTCGAATCCGGGTCGGGCCGGGTCCTTTATAAGAAGAGGAAAACCACTGACTTTCTCTCTCCCTTTCACCCCCACGCACTCTTCTTTCTCTCTCTGACACATATATTTTTCTCTCTCTACCCCTTTCTCTCTCTTCTGTTGTGAAAGCCAAAGTGTGTCTCCTTAGACAGCAATGGAACTGCTTCGAGCGAGTTAATGCCCACGAGAAGCAAGTGAAGAAGAGACTGTCTTTTTCTTCTTCTTTCATTCTCCACTCCACAAAGATCTAGTAGGAAGGGTTTTTAGCTAAATTTTTTTTTTGCTTCTTGTTATCTTAGAGTGTGCTTTGATGATGAGAAGAAACAGATTTCGGTTCTGAGAAATATACACTAAATTTCGGTTTATTCAGTTTCATGTATTTTGGGGTTTTATGGAAGATTCTACACTAAGCTTTCTCTGAGTCTATGGTGGAAGAATTTGGGGAGGAACTAAGGAGATGGAGAAAGACGAGTTTGTGCTTCCGGAGCTGAAGAGTTATAGCTGCTGTAGTAGCTGGAAGTGAGAGAATTAGACTGTACGGAAAATTAGGGTTTTTTTTGTTACTAGTTTTAAAGTTAGTGCCTTTGTATTCTGAAGTAAATTTAGAAAGAAAAACAAAAAAAAATCTGGATTCTACTTCTCTTCTGATATGAAGCTGTCAACATCTGGATTGGGTCAACAGGGTCATGAAGGTGTTTTCTCTTTATAAAATCTCTGAATTCATACTTTTTGTTTCAGGACAAGTTTCTTAGTTCTTGTGTTGATTCTAACAGGAGAGAAATGTCTGAATTCTGAGCTGTGGCATGCTTGTGCTGGACCATTGGTCTCTCTTCCATCATCTGGAAGCCGTGTTGTCTACTTTCCACAGGGTCACAGTGAACAGGTTCTAGCTTTTCTTATTTTTAAAGATTGTTTTTTTTTTTGTGAGTGTTGTTTGCAAAGAAGTTTGAAAGTATGGAGCTTTCAATTTTTGTTACTTGTTTATATTTGGGCATTTCCATTTAAATTGAAGTGTACTTGTAGGTATCTGCTACAACTAATAAGGAAGCTGATGGTCACATACCCAATTACCCAAGCCTACCACCACAATTGATTTGCCAGCTCCATAATGTTACAATGCATGTGCGTAGTTAGTTCCCTGTCCCTTTCCACTTCAATTTACTTTTAAAGTGATTTTTGGATATGATGTGCTTTGTAAGTATGGGTTTCGTTTTGTACTTTTTCAGGCAGATGTGGAGACGGACGAAGTCTATGCTCAAATGACACTCCAACCATTGACACCGGTACAATTATACATACGTAATGAGTTTTTCATTTACTTGACTCTGTGAATAAGTAACTTAAAGTTGGTGTTGCTATAGGAGGAGCAGAAGGAAACATTTGTACCAATTGAGTTGGGGATTCCGAGCAAGCAACCTAGCAATTACTTTTGTAAGACTCTCACAGCTAGTGATACCAGTACACATGGAGGGTTTTCTGTTCCTAGACGCGCTGCTGAGAAAGTTTTTCCTCCATTGGTATATCACTTTTTCTTTAGCTTACTTGCTGAAAATTGTTTATTCTGAATATATATAGGTGCTCCTTTTGATATCTTGCCTCTTCCCTCTTGCAGGATTACTCATTGCAGCCACCAGCCCAAGAATTGCTCGCAAGGGATCTCCATGATGTCGAATGGAAATTTAGGCATATCTTTCGGGGTAGGTTCACCCTTAATAGTATATATTTGTTCTGCCTGGGTTGGTTTAATCCTTGAATGACATTCTTTTTTGAGCTGTTAAGTATGTTTTTTAGCAGAATTAACTAGGTTTATCATTCTGTTATGTCCTGAAGCAGCATTATGTTTCGTTAAGTTGGAGAAACTACAGCTGCTCTGTTCTTCTTGTCCTTGTGTATCAGAAATTGGAATCATTACTTGTTCATATTAAGCCGATTGATTAGAATCCTTCTTTTTTTTTGCTTGCAATAGCAATTACTTACATGGTTCTGGTGTGATGATTATGCAGGACAGCCCAAACGACATCTCCTAACTACTGGGTGGAGTGTCTTTGTCAGTGCCAAGCGACTAGTAGCGGGAGACTCTGTCATTTTCATTAGGTTTATTTCTTTCGTTGTACGTTCACTTTTTGGATTGTGATTATGTCTTTAACCCTATTGCTTGTTGTCAGGAATGAAAAGAATCAACTCTTTTTGGGAATTCGTCGTGCCACTCGGCCACAGACTATTGTACCATCATCTGTTTTATCTAGTGATAGCATGCATATTGGACTCCTTGCTGCTGCAGCACATGCTTCTGCAACTAACAGCTGTTTCACTGTTTTCTTTCATCCAAGGTTGAAAACCCTCTTCTACCTGCAGCTTCGTCCTCTCTCAGTGTATCTGAGAATATATTCTACTAATCTTATCTTCATGTTCAGGGCTAGCCCATCTGAGTTTGTGATACAACTTTCCAAGTACATTAAAGCCGTTTTTCACACGCGTATTTCAGTTGGGATGCGCTTTCGCATGCTCTTTGAGACAGAAGAGTCGAGCGTCCGCAGGTGATGATGCCTCGCATCTTGAAATGCAATGTTGAAACTGAGAAAATTATATTATTATGTTACACATAGTTCTTTTAACATGTATTCTGACAGAGGCACGGGACAATTTCCAGGTACATGGGTACTATAACTGGTATCAGTGATCTGGATTCTGTTCGTTGGCCAAACTCTCATTGGCGATCTGTGAAGGTAACTTTATCAAGCCCGTGATTTCATGAAGATTCCATGAAATGCCACATGATTCTGAAGATTTTAATCAGCTTTTTTTAAGTTCATTTTATGATTGGTGTAGGTTGGTTGGGATGAATCGACTGCAGGGGAGAGACAGCCAAGGGTTTCTTTATGGGAGATTGAGCCTCTTACTACTTTTCCCATGTATCCATCTCTGTTTCCTCTCAGGCTAAAACGTCCTTGGCAGGCGGGCACATCATCATTGCATGGTATCATCAACCATATGGCTCTCTTCTCCTAACTGTTCTTTTAACTGTCACTCAGATATCCAGTTTTGTCATTTTAACTCAAATTTGCTTGTTCAGATAAATGAAAGAGTAACGTTGGATTGATTACAAGCTCTGAACATGGTCTTACTGTTCTATTATAACCAAGGGTTAAATTTATTTGCAAAGAAGTGTACTTTGCGTAGATATTTACTTGAATCATTGTGATGTTACAGATGGAAGGGGTGAATTAGGAAGTGGTCTAACATGGCTAAGAGGAGGAGGTGGAGAGCAGCAAGGTTTGCTTCCTCTAAATTATCCATCTGTTGGTTTGTTTCCATGGATGCAACAAAGGCTGGATCTCACTCAACTCGGGACTGATAATAATCAGCAATACCAAGCAATGTTAGCTGCTGGATTGCAGAACATCGGCGGTGGAGATCCTTTAAGACAGCAGTTTGTCCAGCTGCAAGAGCCTCACCACCAATATCTTCAACAACCAGCTTCCCACAATTCTGATTTGATGCTTCAGCAGCAACAAGCCTCACGCCATCTCTTGCATGCTCAATCTCAGATTATGAGTGAGAATCTTCCCCAGCAGAATATCCGACATGAAGTAAGTAACCAACCAGCGGGGCAGCAGCAGTTACAGCAACCGGACCAAAATGCGTATCTTGATGCTTTCAAAATGCAAAATGGCCAGCTTCAACAGTGGCAGCACTCGGATATGCCCTCGTTTATGAAATCAGATTTTACTGACTCAAGCAAGAAATTTGCAACAACAGCTAGTCCCATGCAACAAAACTCTACCTCTCCGGGTTCTGGAGATAGAAGCAGTCTTTTGAATTTCTCTATAACTGGTCAGTCTGTACTGCCTGAGCAGTTATCAACAGAGGGTTGGTCTCCGAAAGCATCCATCACTTTTTCTGAACCGTTGTCACTTCCACAAGCCTATGCTGGGAAAAGTCTTGCTCTAGAACCTGGAAATCCCAACCTAAACCCCCAGAATCACTCTCTTTTTGGTGTTGATCCCGACTCTGGACTTTTCCTCCCCAATACAGTTCCCCGCTTTGCTTCTTCATCAGGAGATGCTGAAGCTTCCCCTATGTCACTAACAGATTCAGGATTTCAGAATTCCTTATTTGGCTGTATGCAAGACACAACTAATGAGTTATTGCATGGAGCTGGACAGATAAACCCGTCCACCCATACCAAGAACTTTGTAAAGGTGCTGGTTGGTTCTGGGCTCACCAACGACTTCTTTGTGGCTCTGCTGTCTCAATAAGAAAAATACTGATTTGCTTACAAATCCAAAAATGCAGGTTTATAAATCTGGTTCGGTTGGGCGTTCACTAGACATCTCCCGATTCAGCAGCTATCATGAGCTGCGAGAAGAGTTAGGGAAGATGTTTGCTATCGAAGGGTTGTTGGAAGACCCCCTTAGATCAGGCTGGCAGCTTGTATTCGTTGACAAGGAAAATGATATTCTTCTCCTTGGCGATGACCCCTGGGAGTAAGTAAAGTACTCTTCTTCTATTCGTGTACCATTGATTTAGATTTGCGATAGATCTTGAAGAGCTTGTGGTATGCCGAAAATGTCTGCAGGTCATTCGTGAATAATGTTTGGTACATAAAGATACTATCGCCGGAAGATGTGCAGCAAATGGGGGATCATGGTGAAGGCAGTGGTGGGTCTTTCCCGCAAAACCCGACCCATCTATAGAAGCTGCTTCGGTGTAGGTCCCATCCCGCTACAATGCAGGAAAGCCTTTGTTCTGTTTGAAGTCGTTTCCTTCCACTGATCTTTATATGCCATTCGTCACATCTCTTTCTCTCTCTCTCGTTAGAAAGAAACATAATCATATTTGTGAGTATGGGTCCTGAAACTTTAGGGCGTACTTTAGCTTTGTATTAGACACTCTGGTCCTAAACATAAGAACCTTTCTTAGCTCTCTCCGGTAACTCAGTCAGCTTTTCTAGTATCATTATTCTGTTTGGTAGTTACAATTTCCTCTTCTTTCTTTTAGTTCTGGAACTTGTTTTTGGTGCGTTCCAAACTTGTGTGGCATTCAATTTGGTTAGAACAAATAAATTGGACACAAGCAATAAACCGTTGGGAAATTAATCAACCATTTCCTTAAAATATAAACTAAGGGTATAAAAGTGTGACAAATTTGAGACATCCTTTATGCCATAAAAAGGCAAGTAGAATTTCTGAAAAAGCTTAGAATCAATCCATCAACCAAAAGGAGACCTATGAACTTTATGATTCTTGACCAAACTAGATTATGAAACCAAACAACCATACTAAACCAGAAATACATTCGATACTCTCTAATACAATGTTTAATACCAATTGATATCAACAATTCATAACAAAGTTTAATATCAATAGGACGAGAAAACTCAAAACTGAATAAACTTAAAATGCCAAAAACTTAAGATTGTGGAGTAGTAAAAACGGTTGTGGATGAGGTTATATTCAATATCAAAAAAATATGATTCATTGGTTTTGAATAAAATGGAAATATCAAAAGATGAAATTACAGTTTTTCACATAAAATATATTTTGAAGTTTTTTTAATTAAAAGAAAAACTTATAAAATTTGTGAATTTTCGACAGTAAAATCAATGATTGCGAAAGATAACAAAATATGTTTATTTAAGAGTGACTTACATCCTATAGCACATTATGTGTTTCTATTTACAAAATATAAACATGTGATAACTCTAGCACATTGACCACATTTGACTATTTGAGAAGGTAAAATGACTTTCATACCCTTCATCATATACTCTCCCACACAAACCGGTTAGTGAAAACCAAACCTGGTTTCCTTGCTCTGTAAAAGCGTAGAGAAAAAAAAACAACAGTTTTAGTAAAAATACCCTAAGCGACCACTTTCGGCGAGAGCCGATTTTTTTCCGGCAGGTTAAAGCTAGCATCATGCGGCGTTCTCGATTCAGGGGCATCAACGCTCCCTCTTTGAGGCACTTCCTACTGCGTTTTACATTCCGACTGCTATTAATATTTCTTCGCCGTTTAAGATTCATGCGACGATTGATATTCCGATCACCGACGTGACCAGTGGCAACCGAGAATGGCATGTTAGTGATTATTCATCTTTACTTATTTTTCTTTAGTTTGTTTGTGGGTAAGTTTCGTTATGGATCGTTATTCAGGAGGGGATGATAATCTGGAAGCGGACTCGAGGCTCCGTGTCAGGTTATTTGCCACCAACAGATTCCCGACTTGCCGCTTAAATGTCTACTCCAAACCGGACACGCTCACCATTGTCTGAGATGTGTTTAGGGATACTCTTGAATTTGATCGCATTTTGAGATCCATATTTGGGGGGCTTTTCGACTTACTAGCTAACTGGGCACCTATATCTTGCAAACTCATCCAGGCTCTGTTGGCCAGATAACTGATAACGAAGCAGAAGTATGAGTTGTGGACAGTATTTGGTGGACAACCATTGAGATTTTCACTTTCTGACTTAGAAAGAATTACGGGGTACGTTGAACTGCAACTTGTTTGAAGATGGTTATGAAACTCCTGCATCTGAAACTGTTGCAAAAGAACCGGATGAATACTGGAAGAGGTGGATAGGAAATGACCTTAAAACAACGTGTGCATATATTGTCGGGATGACAAGGACATGGATGGGGAACGGTGGATTCGACTGGCTTTGATACTAATAGTCGATTTTGTCCTAATAGCTAACCATGAGACACACGCTCCAACCCCTCGGTACATTAAGATGGTTGACAGTGTAGATGATTTTCTTAACTTCCCATGGGGCATGGAGTCTTTTCTGAAGACAATTGTAACGATGCGACCTTCTAGAGTGGTTGTAAACAAAAAAGTGAAGATCTTGTTGCATCATTCCGCAGGCAGTTGTGATAACACTGTATTTTAACCCGTTTTACTATCTATTTAAGAACGCTTTAATAAGTGTTTCACTCACTTTTCTATGTTTTATTATGGTTTTCGCATATTTGTAGTTTGAAGACTCTTTTCAGGTT
Source organism: Eutrema yunnanense (assembly GCA_002933935.1). Lineage (NCBI taxonomy): Eukaryota > Viridiplantae > Streptophyta > Magnoliopsida > Brassicales > Brassicaceae > Eutrema > Eutrema yunnanense. The sequence goes on from PKML01015496.1 coordinate 11,395, forward strand.
ACTTTGGCAAAAATGATGCAAATTGGAGAAAAACCAGATTTTCAGATAAGAGTCAAACCATCATAAGTTCAACCCTCAAAGAAGATCTTCTCACCGTCTGATCCAACCCAATTTTGGAGATACTCAAGAAGGACCAGCTACCTTTCCATTCCAAGTGATTTGAGGACGATCCAAGGGTTCAATCAAAAGATACATCAAGAACAGAACGTCCCAGTTCACCACTCCCAGAAGCTCTCCACCCGCAGCCAAACACCAGTTCGCCACTCCTGGAGAGCACGGACCTGCGGCCAGAGCCCAGTTCGCCACTCCTGGAAAGCTTGCACCCGCGGCCAGCCTCTGTTTCGACCCCGAGACCCGAGCTAATCCTGTCACTTATTAATAAAACCCTAAGCATTTTCCGACGAATAAAGAAGCTATATAAGCTCGTTTTATGTCACTCTAAAGAGGCAGCTCGTTTTTAGACAGAAGAAAAGGGAGAAAAGGAGGTGACACAGAAGGAGAGAGAGGAGGCGCAAGGGGATCATCATTCGATCTCTGTCTTCACCCGTGTTCTTCGTTCTTCACTTCTTATCTCTTTAATTCTGCAATACTTTATTACTTCTATGATGTTTTGCTACAATATGATTGAGTAGTTCTTGATTTAGGTGTTTTTACTAAGTCAATTAATAACTAAAGTTCACACTACCGCAATCGTAACGGTATGTCAATGCAGTACTTTAGGATCGAATCTATAGAGACCAAGGTTACACTACGATTCTCACAAGATGAAATTAAGCTAAGACGAGAATAAGGTTTGATTTGCAAAGTAATAAAAATAACTAAAAGCGGTATAAATTCTCCAAAGGTGTTTGATTGATCTTGAGAGAGTTAATCTAGATCTTAGAGAATTTCACACCCACAATGTGTTTGATGAAATTATCCAAAGAACTTAGTAAGAGATAAACATGCTTAACCTATGAGAGTAGTTGTTTAAGGTGTTTATTGGTTGATTTGAATGTTGATTTTAATGATTGCTAATCATCTTATCACAAATGAGAGTTTGTTCTTGATTTAGTGATTAGTGCCTTGAGAGAGGATTAGTCAATTTTAGTAATGTAAACCTAGGGATTAGCATTATGTGTGTGATTGAACATCATAGATTAGTTAATGGGTTGCTCTAATTCCATAACCTCATCCTTGGATTTGCTTTTTTATAAATTTGTCAATCTCGTTTAGTGTTTATTCGATCTTGTTTACTTTGTTTAATTTGAATTGGTATTGCTAGAATAGAAATTAAAACCAACTTTGCTTTGCTTGAATTAAGTAGCTATATGCATTCTTAGTGATTGAGACATTAAACCCATTTGGATTTATACCTTACATACCACAATGACATGAGTAGGATTTGAGTAATTGATACGCAAAAATCTACTATCACTTGGTCTTGCATATTCTCGTTACAAACACTTTATGTTGCATTTTTGGCCCAAATCATCTTTGGGGCTGGGGAAGAAGACATGAATGTCATCGTTGTCTTTGGTTGCTTTCTCCTTCTGAGCATCGCTTTCGTATCGGAGACGACTTCATCGTCCTCATGCTTTCCTCGTGAGAGGAGACCAAGGAAAAGGTTTGTTGACAACTTGGCATTGTTGTTGTGTGATACAGGGATTTTGCAATCCAAGGAGGTATCAATAACTCCAATACGTGTAGTATGAAGGTTATCAATCCATAATTGGGACTATTCTAAACACTAAGCATGCAAGGTTCTAAGGTAATTTAAGCTAAACGAGTGGTTTGGTGATTAAGTATCCAAAATTAAGCAAGTAAACAACTAAACAAGATGTAATCCAAATAATAAAAGCGGAACAAGAGATAAAGTTATTGATATAGGGTGATCCAAGCTCAATTAGTGGTGTTCAATTACTCAAGAAGCTAATCCCTAGGCAATAGATCTCTAATCTAGATTAGTTCTCTTTCAAGCAACTAATCACTATGCTAATTATCAAACCCATTAGCAAATCATCATTTGTGGATTATCAATTAGCAAGCATTAAGAGTTATAACAAGATCAACCAAAGATACACCCTAAACAACTAATGTCTTAGGTTAGGAACATAAATCTCTTGTCTAGTTTGGTCTTGGCATTTCATCAAACACTTGGTGTTCATGAAATGCCTAATGATCTAGACCCACTCTTTCAAGCTAGATCTAGCATTAGGGACTCTAGACAAGAAGGAATATAAGATTATCTAATCCTAAACACCACTAATCAAACTCTAGATCCCCCTAATCAACCTCATCCCAAGATCCTTAAGACTACTCACTAACCATCATGGGTCTAACAAATCCAAGGAAAGAAGTGTTAAAGCTCATGATCAAGATGATTAAATGATTAGAAAGTAGAAGATAGATGGATCAAATCAAGAAACAATACTCAAATTGCATATAAAATAAAGGATCAATCTCTTACAAATCACTCTTAGAGAGTTTTTTTGCTTAGAAAAAGACTTAGCCCTCAAAGATTAGGTTTCTGGGCTTAAATACTGAACAGAAACGAACCGGGTAGACCCGGAACAAACCGGGTACCGACCCGGTTTAAATGGGTAAAAAGGGCTTGGTATCGATCGATACCTAGGACGCACCAGGTTTGTTCTCCAGTGATACCGAGGTCACTCCTCGGTATCATAGCTCCGTATTAAGGGCCAATTCCCCCGGGAGTCCTCCTGTGGCAATGCCGAGCTGTGGTACCGAGCAGGAGCATCGGTATTGCCACTCGGTGTCGATCGATACCTAGTGGTGATCCTGGTATCGATCGATGCTGCTTGAGTCGATACCGAGGTCACTCCTCGGTATCATTGCTCCGTGTTAAGGCCATTTCCCCCGGGTTCTCCCTGCTACAGTACCGAGCTGTGACAGCGAGCAGTGGCATCGGTATTGCTCCTCGGTGTCGATCGATACCTAGTGCGACACCTGGTATCTATCGATGCTGGGTGTTGAGCTTGCTTTTACCTGAAATACGATCCAAAACATGCAAGGACTCTTTAGGACTGAATGTAGACACACTAGACTCCTAAAATGACCTAAATGCTAAAGAAGTATCACGAACTACATGTAAACGACTCTAAACCTATAAGAAAAGGATGCTAGAATGATGCAAAATGTGATGATATCATTGTGCCAGATTTCGAAGCAATTAATCTGAGGTGGAGTCATTGCTGGAATCAACCATTTCGAAGCAAGTTTTTAGAATTTATGAGAAGACAAGACACTAGTTTTTAGCAAGTAGAGAAGATAATGTGTCTATTTTAATAAAGAGGTGCATAGTGGATTATCGACTTCATTCTGGTTTGATAATTGGTCTCCCTTAGGCTTGTTCATTGACTTAGTGAGATTACGTGAAAGTATTGATATGGGGATTCAATCTCGCGCTACAATTGCCTTGGCAATGGCTACTCACCTACGAAGAAGACATAGAGTGGCAACCTTAAATTCGATTGAGGATGAGCTGGAAAAGGTGAAAAGGGGAAAAAACGAGGAGAAAGATCAATCACTATGGCGTTATTCAGATGATAAATTTAAGAAAAAGTTCACGACAAAGAGTACTTGGAACTTAACGAAGAAATTCCACCCATAGACAATTTGGTATAAAAGATTATGGTTTCAAAACTCAACGCCGAAATACTCTTTTCTCGTATGGTTGGCAATCAAAGACAGGTTACCCACATGAGATCAAATGAAGAGATGGCCCTCCGGACAGAATTCAGATTGCGTTCTATGTGGACTCATGGAGGAATCACGGAACCACCTCTTCTTTGAATGTTAATATTCCTTTGCGGTTTGGGAGAACCTTGCAAGGAGTCTATTACGCAGGAATTTCTCAACGAGTTGGGACCATAATGTCGCTCAGATACACAATTCAAGTCAAGATCGACTCAATCAGTTCTTGAACATGTATTTTTTCCAAGCTACTCTCTACCTCATATGGCGAGAACGGAACGAGAGAAAGCACGGAGAACATGCCTTACCGACATCTCGACTAATCAAGCTCATTGATAAAAACGTTCGAAACAGAATCACGTATATTCAAAACGTCGGAGATCTCTCATATGATGATGCTATGGTTAGGTGGTATGGAACTCGCCCACCATAGCAAACTCCTCGAAGACTCAAAGATTATTTGATTTGTAATTCTCAATATAAGCTCAAAAATAGTTATATCTCTCAAAACAAAAAGATGCATCTATTAGTACAATGTTTTTTTGTTTTGAATAAATTTTACATTCAATTCAAAAAAAAAAACACACAGAGAAGAAGATGAAGCGTTACTATTACTAATTTCCCAAATAACTAATATACCCTTTCTCACACTCATAAATTACATAAACTTTTTTGAAGTCGTTTCCAGAAAATTAAATTTAGATTTTAGAACACAGGAAAGTGAATCTAATTTAAAATTTATTTCATGAATTCTTATGCACTTTAAGTGTCTTTCGGCTTAGTTTTGGCACTTTGTTAATTTCTTCTTATTTGCGTTTAAAAAGAGAGTGGAACTCGAAGAGTCTTGGGACATCATTAACAGTCATCTGCATAACCATTTATCATGAGTTTTTTTTACAAAAAAATCATGCAGAAAAACACAAGTTACGAGGAGCAATCTAGTGCTGGTTAAAGCAATTCTCGCCTCTTTGTGTTCACTTCTTTATAGTCCATTGTTGGAGTAAATCGTATGTGTCTCTCTATCTAAGGGTAATGGTTTTTGTTTAACAGTGGTTGAATTTATTTGTTTATCGAGATTGTGTTTTCATTCTTTGAAAGGGGTTTTGTGTTCTCTTTGTGGTCTTTCTTCAATGGGAAGTCAAGTTGATGATAACAAGTTCACTTGGGTGATTAAAAACTTCAACATTTTGCAATCTGAGGAAATCTATTCTGATGAATTTGTCATCGGGGGATGCAAATGGTAAGAGTTTTCAAGTGTTTTCAAGTGTAGATAGATACTGTTTCTGATTCTTTTCATGTGTGTTTTCCTGCAGGCACCTCACTGCTTATCCCAAGGGACACAATGCTGATGATTGCTTGTCTCTGTTTCTCGCAGTCGCGAAATGTGAATCGTTGCCTTCTGGATGGATGAGACACGCACAAGTTTCGTTGACGGTCGTAAATCAACTCTGTGAATCACTCTCCCAACTACAAGGTGAATTATCTCTACGTTTGCTTGCTTAGTTTATGATCTCTGAAAAATCTTATGTTCTTATAATTTAGTGTAGGACTTGTGTTTTTGCTAGCTTCATCTTATGTTTCGTGAGATTTTACAGAATTACGAAAGTGCTTTGATGAGAAGACTCCTTCTTGGGGTTTTTCAGTAACGCTCCCGCTTACTTTACTTCATTACAAAGATAGCGGTTTCTTGGTAAACGCGGAGCTCAAGATACTTGCCGAAATAGATGTTCTTGAAGCTATTGGTGGTACACTAGATGAATCTGAAGAGTCAACCCAAATAAAGCAAGAAAAAGATAGTGTGCTGTCTTCTAGTAATTTACTCAACAAGACTCAACAACTCGAGGAAAGCTTTGAAGTCAATGGGTTTCTTGTTCTTCCTTCACAGGTACGAAACTTTTAAATTAGTAATCATTGAAGTATATCATAAACAGTTTAAATACAGAGAAGTTGATTTTGGAGTCAAGTTGTGGAAGTAATCATTGAAATCTATACATTGAAACCCAAATTGTATAGACCCTTGAGATTTTAGTTTTATTATTCATCCTTGCAGGTAGATCCTGTGAAGCGTATATTTCAAGCTCACCCGGACATTGCGTTCGGAGTCCAAACAAAGTGTCAACATTTGAGGACAACGTACATTAATATCCTCCTTGGACTTGTTCAGACGATGTGCCAGTCACCTCAGGAACTCACCGATAATGATCTGGACGAAGCTGCTGTGGCAGCGTCTTGCGTGGTAAATGCAGGATTTAAAGTGGATTGGTTGGAGACAAAGCTGCATTTAGTGATGGAAAAGAAGTATAGAGTGCTGAGTGGTGAGGCTCGGCTGCCAGAAATGGAGCAAGAGTTGGTGATTTTGAAAATGAAATGCGCAGGCCTAGAGGCTCGTTTGAAGGAAGAGATAGCAGAGGTTGCAGTTGCCAAAACACCTCTCTCATTCGATGATTTTCTTTGATGTCCTTTTGAGTTTTCAAAAACTTTGGAGTTTATTGAGTCTTACATTGTTTTCAGAAACTTTGGGAGTTTGTTCACTCTTACTTTGTTTTTGGTTTGGTCGTTTGTGTCTTGGTTTCCAAATGAGAGAGTACTTTTTTCATTTCATTTGGTTACTCCCAATAGGATACCATTTAAAACTTACAAAGCAAAGCTAAACGCATTATATCAATCGGCCAACAACAGCATGAACAATAATGTAACCAACTACATAAGATGTGGAGAGTGTTAGAATTGAAAGTAACCAAATTAATTAATTTGGGTAAGATCCCGGATATGGACTTCTCCGGAGCTACATCGGGTTTTCAGGATTACTCTGAAGATCTCGTCCAGCAAAATGAAGAGTTGAAGACAAAAGTAGCAGCTTTGGAGGCGACGAAAACGGAAACCGAAATGAAGTTAAGCGCTACGCAAGAGGAGCTTACAGAGACAAAGTTGGAATTCACTAAAATGCGGGATTGGATGAAATCGAAGTTCCCGGATTTCCTGGGAAAGGGAAAGAAAACTTCGGGATCAAGATCGGGAACGAGAACGGGAACGGGAAATTAGTTTTTATGTTTTTGTATTTTGAAAACAATTTTATATTTCAAAACTATTATTATGCACAATTTAATTTCAAAACAATTTTATTTTTAATTTTAGTTTTTTTTCGAATTATGAATTAATATAATATAATTAAAAATCATAATTTTTAATTAATTTTAAAATTATAGATTTTTTAAAAACCCGTCAAAAAACGGTCAGGATTGTTGACCGTCGGGGATTGGTCGAGAATAAGCCCCTCGAAATTCAGTCGGAATATGGTCGGGCTATTTGACCGTCATAAATCGGTCGGGATATTTGACTGTCGGAAATCGGTCGGGATATTTGACCGTCGGAAATCGGTCGGGATATTTGACCGTCGGAAATCGGTATGGATTATGCCTCTCGGATTTCAGTCGGATTAACGTCGGGAACTTTTCGACGTCTTTTCCCATCGGGAATCGGTTGGTATTTTGGTACTGTCGGTAAATCGTCGGGAATTTCCCAACTACTAACATCCGTCGGAATCTGGTTGGGAAATTGGTCGTCGGGAACCCGTCGGAAATTCCCAACCGAATTCCGACGGTTTTTAATTTCCGACGCCATAGTCCCGATGGTTCAAATCGGTCGGAAATTAGTCGGAAAAGTCGTTTTCTGACCGTTTCCCGACCGATATGGCCGTCGGGAATCGCCTAATTTCTTGTAGTGTAACCACGTCGAAAGGTAGAAATCACCAATGCTTAATTGATGAGTATGACCTGAAACTGGTTAGTCTTGTAACTCTCGGACCACTTGGGTGGATTGCTTGGATCCAGTTTGATGTAGCCTAGTGTTACGTGATACAAGATTGTTCCAAAAAAACAAGGAGCGGAGCCAATAAGCCAGAAACTCAGCCGGTTAGATCCAAGGAAACACGATCACGAACTAGGGATTGAGGTGAACCACACGTGGTATGAAAGCCACAAGATAAATCACGAATTGAATCTTGGAGATTCTGATCTCGACAAGGATTCAAGAGGGGCGACAGTGATATTCCCATATTTTACCCGTTTTAGCATGCATATTATTTAGTATTTCGGGTCTCATGCATGTGTTTCTCATAGTTTTCTTAGTGTTTTGGTCTAATCTAGGGTCTAGGGTGTTTGCACTAGGTTCTAGTGAGTCTTGCATGTTTTGGAGTGATTTTAGGTACTTTGAGACGTTTTTGGAGATAATTGGAGTGAATGGCCAAAAGAGACGGCAAAGCTCATCCGAGGTGTCCGAATCACCTGGATGGACGAAGGGTCTCATATCAAATTCAGCCTCTAAGGTCTTCATGAGAGTTGTAGAGGAAGGAGTTAGCTGCCTAGTGGAGTTGGATTCAGGTCATTCGGATGTGTGGTTCGAGAGATATGTCCGATTTTCTATGGAGTATCCGCCTGGTCGCTCAACCATACACTTACACCGAGCCCACCATCCGGTGCAACGGACCGGTGTAACCACAGGAGAAGAGCACCGCACGAGACCCATCTTCACACCGGTCCATGCATCTGGTGTCACACTAAAGGGCACTTACACCGACCCCACCATCCGGTGTAGCCACAGGAGAAGAGCACTGCACGAGACCCATCTTCACACCGGTCCATGCATCCGGTGTCACACTATAGGGCACTTACATGATAACCGTGTATTTTACCACTTTGAGTCTCATATTTTCTTTCGTTTTCCTTGTGTTTCGTATAGTTTTTAGTATGTATATGTCGCATTTAGGTCCAAGTCGAGTTGCATTGCATTTAGAACGTCCTAGGTCGTTTTTGTGTTCTTCTTGGCTTGTTACAGCCTTTCTCAGGTGTTCGGGACTGATTTGGATGAGCGCAGACGGAAGGAAACCGCAAAGATTGAAGAAGGAACGTGAGGACCGGAAATACACAGGCGATCGGTCATAACCGATCGCTGAAAGCGATCCACGACAAAAATCAAGCTCGATCGGTTACTTGTCGATCGGTTACAAACCGATCAAGATTGCCACAGGCGATCGGTCATAACCGATCGCCATAACCGATCGACAGTGCTTCCGGATTTTCAGCTTGATTTTGGGAACCAACCACTTATGTAATATAATTGTCAACACTTCTTCTCTTTCATAATAACTCTAGGCACGAAAATATCAAGAATCTCTGCTTCTTTTTACTGTTCTAAACCAACTACTTCTTTCTTCTTCTCTCTTGTTTTTGTATGAAGAATTCAAGATCCAAACCATTTTAGTGAAGATTTTCTTAAACTCTTTCTACCAATCTTCTTATTTTTGCTATGCCTTGCTTTTGTTCTGTTTTGTTTTCTGCTTTGAACATGTGTTGTGAGTAGTTATCTAGAATTCTAGGGTGAAGTAGATTTAGGTAATTTTAGTATGAATCAATGATGTTAGGGCTTAGATTATCAATGATCCTTCCTTGTTTAGTGAGTTTAATGCTAAATCATCCTTGATCAAGTTGATTTAGATCATAGGAAATTTCTCGCCCGGAAGGTGTTCGATGAAATTCCCCAATGAACTAATCAAGGGATTTGCACTCTTAGCCTATGGAAATAGTTGTCTAAGGTGCTTATTGATTAAATGATCTTGTTTCTAATGCTTGAAAGTTATTAAATCACAAATGGAAATTTGTTCTTGATTTAGTAATTTGCAAAGGGATTAATACCAAGGAATTGGATTAGTCTAATTTAAGGATCATAGTCTAAGGATTAGCATTACTTGAGTATATTGACATCATTGTGAAACTCTAAGATTACCAACAAATCATATACTTCACCCTTGGATTCGTTTTTAGTACTATCTTTAAACCGTAATTTGCATTCTTGTTTAAGTTTCTATCTTTGTTTTAGTTGAAAATAGTTTGCTTTCAATATCTCTTAAGTCGTTACAAAATCAAAACCAATTCTTGGATTGCTTAGATTAAGAAGTTTCATGTATTCTTGGTTTTTAATCTCAACCCATTATGGATTGATATCTCAAATACTACAATAACATGAGTGGGATTTGAGTAATTGATAGCGAAAATCTTACTATCATTACACCAAGTCCACCGTCTGGTGAAACGGTCCGGTGTAACACCAGGAGCCATTGTGACCCTTTTCGACTGGGTCAAAACTCGGTTTGTCTCGGGTTGACCCGGTTCACCCTCTTTTGCTTTAAATACTCTTGAAACCTTCTTTTTTTTTGGCTAAGTCTTCTTCTCCCAAGGGTTTGGCACGACCCAAGCTCTCTTTTGGAGGTATTTTGATTGATCTTCATAACAAATGCCACTCTACAGAATATTTCTTCAACTCTATCTTTTATTTATGCAATTTCCTTATTTTTATGTCTTTTTCTCTTTTGTTTTTCATGTTCTTTAGATTTTAGACTTTTTGTCGGATCATGGTTTGCTTGATTTGGATGGTTTGATAATTGATTTGTGTTGCTTATGTTCTTAATCATTGATTTCCTTCCTTATTTAGTGTCCTTAATGCTAGATTTAGCTTGAGAAACTTAAATCTAGATCAAAGGGAAAATCATGCACACCAAGTGTTTGATGAAATTCCCAAAGAACAAAATAAGGGATTTGCATATTACTCATGAGAATAGATGTCTAAGGTGTATTTTGGTTAATAGAACTTGTAATTAATGCTTGTTAATCATCAAATCACAAATGAGAATTTGATTCTTGATTAAGTGATTAACAAAGGGATTAAGACCATGAGAGTGGATTAGTCTTGTTTAAGTGTTATAGGCCTAAGGAATGGCATAGATTGTGTGTATTAGTGTCATGAATGATGATGATTTGGATTGCATCTTGTTAGATTCTTCACATAGGTTGATCTTAAGGCTAGTTTAGATTGAGAGATCAAAATTAGAGCTTAAACATTTTATGCCCGAGAGGTGTTCGATGAAATGCTTGAACCAAGCCTTTTGTGAGCTTTTCACACCCTAGCCAATGAGAGTTGATGTCTAGGGTGATTAGTGAACTAATTGGAATTGGAGATTAATGCTCATTGATTATCTAATTACAAACGAGAGTTTATATCAATTAGGTGATTAGTGAATTGATTAGTGTCATGAGAATGTGTTAATCATATTTGTGAATTCCATGTTTTAGGATAGTGTTTAATTTAATTTTTGTCATCATTATTTCATTGTTAATCATCTATTTGATAGTTTAATCCATGATCCAACACTTCTATATTTGTTTTCTTTCTTGCATTTTACTCTCTTAATCTAAAAATATAAAAACGCAAAACATTTGCTCTAGATTAAGTTATTTCTTGCATTCCTAGTGTGTTGTTCTTTGTGCCTGGATTGATCCTCTTGTACTACAATGATATGAGTAGACTTGAGTAATTGATTAAGACTCCAAAAATTCTATCATCAGACGGCAAGCGAATAAGCTTTAGGTCAATTTTAAGAAATTATCGTTTTATTAATAATCAAAGATAACTAAAAATACATAATGAAATGAGCTTTATAAACAGCTCGACAGTTTGACCTTCGTGGGTCAAATTAAAGAAAGAAATAAAAGAAAAATGCAAGAAAAGATTACAACGAGAATTCAAACAAAAATTCAAAACAAAAAGGAAACAAAATTCGTAATCTAATCAAAAGTTAAACTTACGCTGCAAAAGAGACAAACGAAATGGGATTGATCACATGCATGTGGTTATTTATGGGAAGTCTTGAGTTACGACTTGAATTTGATTTGGCTCCCTCTACTCAGTCGTTTTGAAGACTCTCGCAAGTGATGATCAAGTGGACCTGGGCTTTGGCTGAAAAGAAAGGCCAAGCTTTCTCATTTGGAGCGAGTGGGCCAAGAGATGAGCTTCTTGGGGTGTCTTCCATTTGGGCTTATTCTAGGCATCTTTTGGCTTGACTGATTTGTTCTTCATGGGCCTTAGGTCGACGAAAAAACTCTCCCTCAGTTGAGATTCGATCATCTTGGGCTCCCTCAGTTGGGTCGTCGTTTTGGCCGGGGAAATGCTCGTATATGGTCTCATCTGGTTCCACTCGAGTAAACTCGAAGGTGTCTCGACTAAAGTGATTTTTAGGATCACTTGGTCGGTAAAAGTGGTCTCCCTCAGTGGAGATTCCATCGGTTTTGTTTCCCTCGGTTTCAACCTCCATACGGCCTTCCTTATAGCCGAAAAGCAGTTTGAGAAGCTTGTCTTGGCCAGGTCGTTGGTTCTTGCCAGGGTTCTTATGGTCTTGGCTCATGATTCCTTTGGCAAACATGTTGAACTTGTGCTGGAGTGTTCTTGCTCAAGTCCTTGTGATGGCTCCTTGTGGAATGATTGGTACTTGTTACGGTTCGGGTTGATCTTGATCCGGCTCTGTTGGGATGTCCTCATCAGTACATTCTTTCCAAATGGAGTAGATAGATCCTTGTTGAAGAAACTTACAAATTGTGTTCACCTTAGTATAAGGAGAAGCCGTCCTCACCCAACCCATAATGCTCACGTAGTCGACCGGCAGAGAGAGAGATGGATGGTTGAAAAAGGTGGACCATATCTGAGAAGAGAATGTGCAACCAAAAAACAAATGTTGAGCTGTTTCCGAAGTGTTGCCACAAAGTAAACACGTGCTAGGGACAACAAGTCCCCTACTATTCAGCCTGTCTCGTGTAGGCATCCTGTCTCTAGCAACAATCCAGTGAATGAAAGCATGCTTCGGAATGTGGTGAGAAAACGACACTGTTTTAGTCCAATCCAGAGTTAGGCCTCTCTTAACAACAAGGTGATCGAAATTCTCCCACGAGGCAACAGCCAAACACTAGTTGCCCACGCTTCATTCACAAACGCGTGCCTATTAATCCCGGTCACACGAGGACCGTTATCTCCAGTTAGATCAATCAGCGGTCCCAAGTTCGTCCAATCATCATACCATAATCGAGCAATAGAACCGGACCCTACTTCCCTACTTCACAACATATAAAAGGCCTAACTAGCGGTCTCAGCTTGAGAAGCCACTTCCAAAACCAACTTCCCGGAGCTGTAGCAGAGATTGTCCAAAACGATCTTCCAAAGCCAATGAGAGAGTATTTTTCACCTTTTTTTGTTATGGGGTAACGGTTTAAGATAAAGACTCTCTTCGGTGAGAGCTGAGTTGCTAGTATGATATATTAAAAACTAGTGATCACTCTGTCTCAACAGAGACGTTGACGATACTATCATTCATTGCTTCATCTCTTGTTTCGAGAGATAGTGATAGAGATGCTGATGAGACACTTATTGATCTGATTGATGTCAGCTTTAAATTGGATTGACTGAAGACAAAGCTAAATGAGGTCTCTGAAAAGAAGAAGGTAGTGGTTGCAGAAGCTGAAGCTAGTGTTCTTGGTTCTTGAATCTCAACTACACAAGGTAAAATGCAAAGGCTTTGGCTGCCAGAGCTGGCGAAAATGGTTTCTAAAGACTATTAATGTGATGATCAAGAAACACGTTGTGAAAAGCAAAGAGAAGAGTCGTGACTGTCTATTTTCCATCCCGATTCTGTTGTGTGTTTTGAAGATTTCTTCGATAAAGCCAATAGCCTCAATGTTACTTCTATAATAGCTATGTTTGTAGGAGCACACACGACTATTTTGCACCTTAGTTTGATAAGAGCAAAGAGGAGAGCCGTGACTGACTTTGTTTTGTCAGTAACAGGAGGTCCCCAAATCAGTTTCACACTGTTCTTATGACTGCAGTTCCTTGTCTTAAGGCAGCCCAAGATTGCAGATCTCTGTCCCCAATTCCTAGAAGAAACATTTTGCTCTATACCCTGAACTACAAGAAATCCACAATTACTCCAAGAAAGACAAACAACAACTTGTATAGCTTTAAAATGAATCACTTCAAATCAACAGCAATATTTGGCTGAAGACCACTCTGGATGACATCAAATTTGGGAGCTTCATTGTGTAAAGCATTCCATATACGGTTGTTTGTAGTTGAATTCATGAGAAATTGTTGGTGTAACAAATTGTTGCAACTTCTCAATTTATTTTCCCTTTTTCTCACAGGACTGTATTTGAAAGAGAGAAGCTTTCGATAAAAAAAGAAGAAACTAAGCTCATTCCAGAAGTGCCACAAACCACTAATACGATCAGAATTGTAGAAACCGATATTTTATAGATGATAACATTAGATTACAAAAGAAAATGAACAGAGGAATTTGATCATAGAGCTCCTCCCACTTAGACACTATAAAACACTCGATCTCTAAAACCGTTGTTTCTATCAATAAAAGTTGTAGTAAACTAAAGACAAACACCACATTCATAGATAATCGAAAAGTTATGACTTCTTATAACTAACTATCTTTCCAAGCCAACTCCAAAACGACAATTTACCTAAACAACACCAAATGCTGCAATGGCTTCTTCCTTCGGTTCATTTATCAGTTGCTGCCTCTGCAAGCTTTGCCGAAAATTTGAAATTCTTGATGTTCAATTTCGCTTCCTCAGCACATAACTCTTTCCATTCATCGCTCAACTCTTTTCTTTTTCCAGCTCCAAGGTTCATCAGGTTCTCAAGTTGTACCTTCTTTTGATAATCACTTAACCATCGCGACATAATGGTCTCAAATGCATCACACACAGTGAATGACTCATCAACATCAGTATCATTGCCACCAACGTCAATGTTCGCTGCCACATTCTCATTTAAAGGTTCAGCATTAGCCACTTGAACGTCATCCTTAAGTGGCTCCTCCTGGTTCAACAAACCAACCATATTATTAAACAATATCAAGCAGATAGACCTAAACAGATTTGACCATTCTGCTTACTAGAGAAAGAGATAATTGTAACAACACACAAAGCTATATCAAAAATAGGTTCAAGGCAAATGAATACTTACACAACTCTTGCTCTGATTAGCAGATTCAGAATCATTTTGGCCCCAGATCATTCTCGAAAGTCGAAAAGCTTCAAAGTCACGGGGAGGCGTGTCGTTTCCTTGACTGATTTTGTGCATGTGAAGAAGGAACTTCCTTTTCAGCTTGCGGATCTTACTCAACAGCTGCTTTTTGGAGAATTTCGCAGCGATGGAATCTCCAACGAAACGATAAAAGGCATCCCAGTCACTGTTGGGTTGGAGTCCTTTCTTATCTAGATAATCCACTAATCCCTTTTTTCGCACAAATAGAATGAATCACAATGCAATCAAGAAGATGAAATATGAGAACTAGTAGAGAGAGCGAGAGAGAGTAGAGACCTTTAACACAGTGAGCTCATCTTCCTCGTTCCAGATTCTGTTGCTCACAGGCGGAGCCGATTTCTTGATCTTCTTCTTTGTCTCGGGAGCAGTACTGTGCTTTAATGCATGTTTCCGCGGGGATTTTCGTGTTGAGGGAGAGGTATCTTCAGTGAAATCGAGCTGCCTTGGATTCGCCATGGTCACAATCCTACACCAACTTACATGCAGAGAAACCCTAATCAGGAAAATCAAAATTCACCAGTGATCCCGAATTTTCAAGACCATCCGGGCGGAAAATCAAGACTCGAGAAAGGAGAAAAAACACAAACCTGAACTCCAAATTTCAGACTCGAGAGACGAGAAAAAACACAAACCTGAACTCCAAATTTCAGACTCGAGCGACTCGTGCAGAGAAAAGTGAAGAGGAGGAGAGTCCGAGGCTTCTCTTTCAAAACCACTTGCCAAAACGAAGCTATTACAGGTTTTAACTCTTCAAGTCCACAGAAATATATGAAGGAACAAAAATAATTAATATTTTTTTTGTTAAGCAAAAATTTACAAAGGTAAAATAAATAAATAAAATAAAATAAACTGGAGGGTTTTTTTTTGCAAAAAAAATTAGAATGAAGGGAAATTGCAATGTATAACAAAAAAAAATATATAATTCACAAACTAACCAAAAAAAAAAAAAACCAATATTCTGTGTATGTTATGTATTAATACCATTTTTAACCTTCTTTATTTTTTTTATCTTTTCCTTTTTGCGTCTTCCTAAACCACTCCTCCCTTTCTGATTTTTTTCCTCTCCTCTCATCGCCATCAATCTTGTCGATCTCCTCCTCCGCCGCAGGCTATCTCCCAAGGCTTCGCAAACCCTCAATCGCTCTCCGATCTCCTCCTCCGTCGTAGCCTCTCTCGTTAGGTGTTCTTCTTTTTCTGATGGATTTAATTATATGGGTCTGCCGCAGCCTCTCTCGCTGACTCCGTCTTCTTCTTCCTCCAACGGCTCTGCTACGTCTCGTCCTCCGCCGACTGGTTTTCTCGCCACTGGCTTGGGGACCAATCTGCGGCAGTATCTGTAATGCCCGTGTCCGGAAAAGGGGGCCAGTATCGATCGATACCGGCCAGTATCGATCGATACCAGCCGGGTTTTCTCGTAGTTATCTTCTTCTTCTCTTTCTTTCCGAGTATAAAAGGTGGATGTTGGAGGATAAGACCATAGAAAGGTCGAGAAAGGTTGAGAAAAGTCGAGAGAGAGAGAGAAAGAGAGAGAGAAGGAGAGAAGTGAGAAGAAAGCTTGGTAAAGCGTTGATCTTGCGAGATCGAAAGAAAGTTGAGCTTGAAAGAAGCTTAGTTTTGGAAGGAGGTCGATCTTGAGTTTGGAAAGATCGTTTTGGAGCTCGATCCATTGTATCAAAAGGTGAGTTGGGACCAAAGGTTAGCATGTAAGCTTGTGGGATGTTTGTTAAGCTGGTTTGATGCTTTCCGTGTGTGGTTGTAACGATTTCTGTGTTGAGAACTCGCGTAGGATGTTGTGATTCGTAGGGAGCATCGATCGATACCATGTGGTATCGATCGATACTAGTCCCTTGTGGATAGGCTCGAGTTGTAGTGTATCGAGGTGATAGACTTGAGTCGTGTTGTGTCGATCGATACCAAGTGTTGTGTAGGGTGTCGATCGATACCAGGGTAGTATCGATCGATACCGGTTGTTTTGTGGAAGTCTTAAGTGGTGATATTTAATACTTATTGTTTGTGCTTAGTGGTAACCTGTTGTTGGGATGATCAATCTCACTCAGCATTTGGTTAGCCAAATGTTGATGCATCACTTTTGTCGATGCAGGTAAAGATGTGGCGATCGTGGAATCAAGGCAATGAAGAGAGGGATGATTAGGACCCGGGGGCTTGCTTTTGTTGTTGGGTATCGATCGACACTGGGAGGTATCGATCGATACCAGTTGTAGTGGTTGTTGTATAGAATCGTTAACTTGGGTTGTAATAATTGTGGTTAATGCTTGTTTAATGTTTATGATTGTTTAATAATAAAAAAAAAAAATGCGGTCCTTTCAGTATCACTCTCGATTTCTTCCATTGCCGGGCCGATAAAAGAAGCTAAAGCTGATGAACAGTTATCGGAATGGGAAAGAGTCTTCCTCCCCATCGATCCTGGCGTCGTTCTTCCCGACATTGCTTTCGTCCCGGACGATCCCAGCCGCGGTAACTCTCCTTTTTTTTTTCTTCTTCTTCATTTCCCGTTTTCCTCCGTGGAAAAATCTGAGCGAAGCTAAAGTTTAAGAGAAAAATTAGGGTTTTTACTGGGAACGAGGCAGACCCTCTTAGAGACCAAAGACGGTGGAAACACTTGGGCTCCATGCTCAATCCCTTCAGCTGAAGAGGAGGATTTCAATTACAGATTAACTCAATCAGCTTCAAAGGCAAAGAAGGGTGGATCATTGGCAAGCCTGCAATCTTCAGGTTTACAAGACTGGTCTTCTCTTCATTTCATCAAAAGGTGAGTTTCTATATCTTCTCGTTCTTCTAAGATTATCTACTCTGTAACTCTACCCATTGTGTATAAGTCTTGATTCCTTAATTGATTGTTACTTAATGAGAAGAGAAGAAGGTTTAGGATGCTGTTTTTAATGGTGAAGCTGCAAAATTGCGTTTACCCTTTTGAAATTAGGATGAATTTAAGATCAGTTTGTAATAAAAATTAGGATGAATTTAAGAAATTGTGTTTACTCTATATAGAACACATAGACTGTCTGTATTTTATTGACTCAAAAAAATAGAAGGTCTATTTTTATTTTGATAAAAATATAAATGTGTTATGTTACGCAGTTGTCTGTTTATTGAGAATATGAAATTTGTTTGATGTAACAGCAACGAAGACGAAAAATCGCCGACTTTTGCTAAACATTTGTGCAGATCTTCAATGGTGTCTTCCTTAAGGTGAACAAGGCAACAATTAGACGCTTACATTCACTTTATCAATTATAGAATGTCTATTAGTGTAATGCCCGTGTCCGAAAAGGGGGCCAGTATCGATCGATACCGGCCAGTATCGATCGATACCAGCCGGGATTTCTCATAGGTTATCTTCTTCTTCTCTTTCTTTCCGAGTATAAAAGGTGGATGTTGGAGGATAAGACCATAGAAAGGTCGAGAAAGGTTGAGAAAAGTCGAAAGAGAGAGAGAAAGAGAGAGAGAAGGAGAGAAGTGAGAAGAAAGCTTGGTAAAGCGTTGATCTTGCGAGATCGAAAGAAAGTTGAGCTTGAAAGAAGCTTGGTTTTGGAAGGAGGTCGATCTTGAGTTTGGAAAGATCGTTTTGGAGCTCGATCCATTGTATCAAAAGGTGAGTTGGGACCAAAGGTTAGCATGTAAGCTTGTGTAATGCTTGTTAAATTGGTTTGATGCTTTCCGTATGTGGTCGTGGCGGTTTATGTGCTGTGAATTCGCGTAGGCTGTATGGTTCGAAGGGAGCATCGATCGATACCCTGTGAGTATCGATCGATGCTAGTCCCTTGGGGATAGGCTCGAGTTGTGGGTATCGAGGTGATAGACTTGAATCGTGTTGTGTCGATCGATACCAAGTTTTGTGATAAGGTATCGATTGATACCAGTTCCTTGTCGGGACTTGTGTGACGTGGGGCATCGATCGATACCAGGGGAGTATCGATCGATGCCGGTTGTTTTGTGGAAGTCTTAAATTGTCATTGATTAATTGTTATATTATGCTTATTGTTTATGCTTAGTGGTAGCCTGTTGTTGGGATGATCAATCTCACTCAGCATTTGGTTAGCCAAATGTTGATGCATCACTTTTGTCGATGCAGGTAAAGATGTGGCGATCGTGGAATCGAGGCAATGAAGAGAGGGATGATTAGGACCCGGGGCTTGCTTTTGTTGTTGTAGAACTTGGATTGTTCTGAATGTTTAATTATTAATGTGTAATGATTAATGGTTGTTTAATGTTTATATTGTTTAATTATTATATGCAAAAAAAAAATAAATAAATGCGGTCCTTTCAATTTTGGTATCAGAGCCCATACGGTTCTAGGAGCCTAGGTGGTTCTATGATTAATTGAGTGTTGTGTGGGGTCGTAGAATCATCCTCTTCGAGCCTTGTGTGGGATTCCACGGTGAGTATCTTTATTGTGATGATTGATTTTTAGTTCTCTTAGCGTGTTCTTCTGCACGTGTGCAGATGGCTAGAGGGCGTGGTAGAGGTCGTGGCCGTTTGCCGGAGGAGCAGGTCGAGGAGTCGCGTGCGAGTCAGGTTGGGTCTGAGAGTATGGTTGGCATGGGTGCCAGTGTGGCTGGTGTTCCAGCGGGTGCTGCGGGTGTAGCAGCGGGTGATGCTCAGGCCCGAGATGATCGCATTGCGGATCTGTTGTCGAGGTTGTTGGAGCGGCTACCAGAGAGGGTACCGGCTCAGGCTCCGGTGGTTGTGGAGGCGCAGCCTCAGGTGGCAGCTGCGGGTGCTGAGGAGCTCCCATCCTACCTTAGGATGATGGAGCAGATGCAGAGGATTGGCACGGGGTTCTTCTCTGGAGGTGCTAATCCTGAGGACGCGGATGCGTGGTTGAGGAGAGTGGAGCGGAATTTCCTTTCAAGTAGGTGTCCCGCGGGATACCAGGTGGACATTGCGGTTCATTATCTGGAGGGGGATGCGCATCTCTGGTGGAGAGGTGTGGCAGCACGGAGAGTTCAGGCCGCGATGTCGTGGGCGGATTTTGTGGAGGAGTTTAACTCCAAGTTTTTCCCTCAGGAGGCGTTCCACCGGTTAGAGTCGAGGCTGGCGAATTTGACTCAGGGAGATCGGTCAGTACGCGAGTATGAGGTGGAGTTCAACCGGCTCGGGTCTTTTGTTAGACGAGCGGTTGAGAGTGAGTCGGCCCGTGTGCAGAGATTCCTGATGGGTCTTCGGGTTGACTTGAGGAACCGTTGCATGGTAAGGTCTTTTTGCACGGTTGATGAGTTGGTTGAGACTGCGGCCTTGCTGGAGGAGGGTCTGAAGGACGAGGTGGTAGCGGTTACACCGAGTGTTCAGACAAGAGCGGTGCAGCAGCAGTCCGGTCCGAGCAGAGGCGGTAGACCGATGCAAGGACAGAAGAGGAAGCGGGAGAGCGCTTCGAGAGGTAGTCGGACTGGTCCAGGTTGCTTTGGTTGTGGAAGCATAGATCACCGAGTGGCGAACTGTCCTCAGAAGAGTGGAGGGCGAGTGGATTCTCGAGTGTGCTATCACTGCAAGGAGGTGGGTCACATCAGGCCTCAGTGTCCCCAGTTGCGGCAGAGTGAGACCACGGTGGTGCAGCCCGTCAGGCAGGTGGCATCAGCGCCTCGAGTGTACTCCATCGCTGAGTCCGGAGAGCCGAGTTCCAGGCCGATCACAGGTATTTTTCTTAGTCGTATCTAAGTTTAATTCTGTGTTGGGGAATGTCGTGCTTGTCCGGGGTGTTAAGGTTCTCGGCACATGTGTATGTGCAGGGACCTTGTGTGTTGGAGGTGTAGAGTGTCATGTGTTGTTTGACACGGGAGCATCGCATTGCTTCGTTTCTCCGGAATTGGCCGAGAAGGCTAATCTGCGAAGTGAGCCCGGTGTGAGTTTGGGTTTCGTAGAGGTTGCCGGAGGGAAGCTCCTGAGAATTCACGGTCGGGTGCGAGACGTGGATGTTCAGGTAGCAGGAGAGTCCATGCCTGCCGATTTGATTATCTGCTCCGTGGAGCTGTATGATGTCATTTTGGGCATGGATTGGCTCGGGAAGTTCAGAGTGCATCTGGATTGTCACCGAGGGCGGGTCGAGTTCGACCGAGGAGAAGGGAAGTGGGTGTATCAGGGTGTGAGACCGACTTCCGGGAGTCTCGTGATCTCGGTTGTGCACGCGGAGCGTCTGATCGAGAGAGGTTGCGAGGCGTACTTGGCTACCATTTCTTTGCCGGAGGCCGTCGGAGAGGCTAAGGTGCAGGATGTTCGGGTGGTTTGTGAGTTCCAGGATGTGTTCCAGTCGTTGGAGGGGTTGCCACCAGCTAGGTCGGATCCTTTCACGATCGAGTTGGAACCAGGGACGGCACCGATATCGAAGGCTCCTTATAGGATGGCTCCTGCAGAGATGGCAGAGCTGAAGAGGCAGCTGGCTGAGTTGTTGAACAAGGGGTTCATTCGTCCGAGTTCTTCACCATGGGGAGCGCCAGTGTTGTTCGTGAAGAAGAAGGACGGGAGTTTTCGGTTGTGTATTGATTACCGAGGACTTAACCGAGTCACAGTGAAGGACAGGTATCCTCTTCCTCGGATTGATGAGTTGTTGGATCAGTTGAGAGGGGCTACTTGGTTCTCCAAGATTGACTTGGCATCGGGATATCATCAGATCCCCATCGATGAGGTAGATATCCGGAAGACGGCTTTCAGATCTCGTTATGGCCATTACGAGTTTGTGGTGATGCCATTTGGGTTGACGAATGCACCGGCTGCATTTATGAGATTGATGAACCGCGTCTTCCAGGAGTATCTGGATGAGTTCGTGATAATCTTCATCGACGATATCTTGGTGTATTCGAGGAACCAGGAGGAGCATGAGGTGCATCTGCGTATGGTTCTTTCGAAGCTGCGGGAGCAGAGGTTATTCGCTAAGTTGAGCAAGTGTAGCTTCTGGCAGCGGGAGGTCGGTTTTCTGGGTCACATTATCTCTGCGGAGGGAGTGTTGGTAGATCCAGAGAAGATCCTGGCCATTAGTACTTGGCCGAGGCCGAGGAATGCCACTGAGATTCGGAGTTTTCTCGGGTTGGCAGGGTATTATCGACGGTTCGTCAAGGGGTTCGCGAGCTTGGCCAAGCCTATGACGAAGCTGACGGGAAAGGATGTTTCTTTCGTGTGGTCCTCGGAGTGTGAGGAGAGTTTTGCAGACCTGAAGGCCATGTTGACTAGTACTCCAGTATTGGCGTTGCCAGTGTCGGGCGAGCCTTACGTGGTGTACACCGATGCGTCGGGAGTGGGCCTTGGTTGTGTTTTGATGCAGCAAGGAAAGGTTATTGCCTATGCTTCGCGGCAGTTGCGGAAGCATGAGGGCAACTACCCTACCCATGATCTGGAGATGGCTGCAGTGGTTTTCGCCTTGAAGATTTGGAGATCTTATCTGTATGGCGGGAAGGTGCAGGTGTTTACAGATCATAAGAGCCTGAAGTACATTTTCACTCAGCCTGAGTTGAATTTGAGGCAGCGGCGCTGGATGGAGTTAGTGGCCGATTATGATCTGGAGATAGCTTACCATCCTGGTAAGGCTAATCTGGTTGCGGATGCGTTGAGTCGGAAGCGGGTGGCTGTGGCTCAGGAGCGCGAGATTGAGTCCTTGGTGAGTGAGATTAGCACATTACGTTTATGTGTTGTATCTCAGGAACCTTTGGGTTTAGAGGCGGCTAACCAGGCGGATCTTTTGAGCAGAGTTCGGTTGGCTCAGGGAAGAGATGAGGTTCTGGTTAAGGCTTCGAGAGCAGAGGGTTCTGAGTATCAGGTGTCGGCGAATGGCACTATCCTGGTTAGTGGAAGGGTATGCGTACCTTTGGATGAGGATTTGCGGCGCGAGATCCTGAGTGAGGCTCATTCGAGTATGTTCTCGATTCATCCAGGAGCGACGAATATGTATCGCGATCTCAAGCGCTACTATCATTGGGTCGGGATGAAGAAGGATGTGGCTAACTGGGTGGCATCGTGCAACGTGTGCCAGTTAGTGAAGGCAGAGCACCAGGTCCCGAGTGGTTTGTTGCGGAGTTTGCCCATTCCAGAGTGGAAGTGGGACATGATCACGATGGATTTCGTGGTGGGATTACCAGTTTCTCGGACCAAGGATGCTATTTGGGTCATCGTGGATCGGTTGACCAAATGTGCGCGTTTTCTGGCCATTAAGAAGTCTGATGGGGCAGCAGTTTTGGCTAGGAGGTACGTGCAGGAGGTTGTGAGACTGTATGGAGTACCGGTGAGTATTGTGTCAGACCGAGATCCTAAGTTCACATCGGAGTTCTGGAATGCGTTTCAGACAGAGATGGGCACGAGAGTGCACTTGAGCACGGCGTATCATCCTCAGACAGATGGGCAGTCAGAGAGGACCATCCAGACTCTGGAGGATTTGTTGAGGATGTGCGTGCTGGATTGGGGTGGTCACTGGGTGGATCACTTGAGCTTGGTAGAGTTTGCGTATAACAATAGCTACCAGGCGAGCATTGGGATGGCTCCATATGAGGCTCTGTATGGGAGGCCATGTCGTACACCCTTGTGTTGGACCCAAGTGGGGGAGAGGAGCACTTTGGGTGCGAGTTTTGTTCAGGAGACTACGGAGAAGATCCGGGTTTTGAAGCTGAACATGAAGGAGGCCCAAGATCGGCATAAGAGTTATGCCGATAGGAGGCGGAAAGAGCTTGTGTTTGAGGTAGGAGATAGTGTGTATCTCAAGATGGCGTTGCTGAGAGGTCCGAACAGGTCCATTCCAGCGACTAAGTTGAGTCCGAGGTATATGGGACCGTTCCGGATTGTAGAGCGAGTTGGACCGGTAGCGTATCGGTTGGAGTTACCCGCGGTGATGCAAGCGTTTCATAAGGTTTTTCATGTGTCGATGCTGAAGAAGTGTTTGCATAGGGGTGACGAGGTATTGACTGAGATTCCGCCAGATCTCCAGCCTAATATGACCGTTGAAGCGAGACCTGTGAGAGTTCTCGAGCGGAGGATCAAGGAGCTTCGTCGGAAGAGGATTCCGATGATGCGTGTCCTGTGGGACTGTGGCGGGGTGCAGGAGGAGACTTGGGAGCCAGAGGCGAGGATGGACATGAGGTTCCAGAAGTGGTTCCAGAAGCAAGCTGCGGCTTGAGTTCCATCGAGATGTTTCAGTTTCGGTTATAGCCGGATGCTATGTGTGTTCATTTTGTATTGCCGTTGTGTAGAACGATGTTACATTTTGATGTGTAATAAGATGAGTATTTCTTATTATTGGTGACTTTGGGAGTCACGGTTTCGCATTGCGTTGGGGAAGAAGCGTGGATGCGAGAGAGTGATAAGAGGGATGTTCTTATAGCTGTTGTAGCGTTGCGGGTTTCAGTTAAGCTTGTTCGGGAAAATGAGTCGAGTGACGAGACCGGGCTATTCACCTAGTGGTTCTATGTGGTGGTTCGGATTGCAGGCGTATGGTACTTGTTTGTTTTATTACGTTTGTATTGATGACCTGCTGCAGAGAGTTGTTGGGTGTCAAAAGTAGCCTAGTCATAGTTGTTTTGACAAGTTTTTCTAAAGCAAGCCGATACTGGAGGGTGCGCAAGGGAGGTGCGATGGCCGGGTTATTGGTCATGCACGGTAGATATTCCGGGTGCGGAATATCACAGAAGGTAGTTCAGTCGAGATGCTTGGAAATATGCGACTTATTGCTCGTTGAGATGACTGATTCCTCTGGTGCCGAGAGCTCGCAGGACTGCGGTCTTGAGGGTGTGAGTGGCGATGTACCCAGACTCGGGAGGTTTATAGCCTAGAGTAATACGTGATACCGTGGATTCGTAAGGAGTATGTCCTAGACGTAGGATATATTCCCTAGAATTGAGTGGTATGGGGTATTGAGACTCTTGTAGGTTATATTACCGAGGGGAGTGGTACGGCAGATACCCAGAACTCGGAGATGCTGCGGTGTCTTGAGTGCTGTGGTATGGGGGATATCCTGCGGGATATGGCTGATGCTCGAAACTCGGGGATGCTGCGGTGTCTTGGGTAACGGGGTTGGCGTATAGTTGAGCAATAAGTACATATGACGCCGCGGAGTCATAAGCATAGGGACTGAGTGGGAAACCTCGGAGGTTGGTCTTGGACCTCGTGTGAGTGTTGAGTTGGCCGGGTTGGCCAAAGTTGGTGTAATCGTTGCGACGATCAGAGTTCATTGGAGATGGATGGTTCATTGGAGATGAACGGTAACGAAGATTCGAGGTCGAATCTAAGTTAGTGGGGGAGAATTGTAATGCCCGTGTCCGGAAAGGGGGCCAGTATCGATCGATACCGGCCAGTATCGATCGATACCAGCCGGGATTTCTCATAGGTTATCTTCTTCTTCTCTTTCTTTCCGAGTATAAAAGGTGGATGTTGGAGGATAAGACCATAGAAAGGTCGAGAAAGGTTGAGAAAAGTCGAGAGAGAGAGAGAAAGAGAGAGAGAAGGAGAGAAGTGAGAAGAAAGCTTGGTAAAGCGTTGATCTTGCGAGATCGAAAGAAAGTTGAGCTTGAAAGAAGCTTGGTTTTGGAAGGAGGTCGATCTTGAGTTTGGAAAGATCGTTTTGGAGCTCGATCCATTGTATCAAAAGGTGAGTTGGGACCAAAGGTTAGCATGTAAGCTTGTGTAATGCTTGTTAAATTGGTTTGATGCTTTCCGTATGTGGTCGTGGCGGTTTATGTGCTGTGAATTCGCGTAGGCTGTATGGTTCGAAGGGAGCATCGATCGATACCCTGTGAGTATCGATCGATGCTAGTCCCTTGGGGATAGGCTCGAGTTGTGGGTATCGAGGTGATAGACTTGAATCGTGTTGTGTCGATCGATACCAAGTTTTGTGATAGGGTATCGATCGATACCAGTTCCTTGTCGGGACTTGTGTGACGTGGGGCATCGATCGATACCAGGGGAGTATCGATCGATGCCGGTTGTTTTGTGGAAGTCTTAAATTGTGATTGATTAATTGTTATATTATGCTTATTGTTTATGCTTAGTGATAGCCTGTTGTTGGGATGATCAATCTCACTCAGCATTTGGTTAGCCAAATGTTGATGCATCACTTTTGTCGATGCAGGTAAAGATGTGGCGATCGTGGAATCGAGGCAATGAAGAGAGGGATGATTAGGACCCGGGGCTTGCTTTTGTTGTTGTAGAACTTGGATTGTTCTGAATGTTTAATTATTAATGTGTAATAATTAATGGTTATTTAATGTTTATATTGTTTAATTATTATATGCAAAAAAAAAAAAAAATGCGGTCCTTTCAATTAGTGTATAACGTGTATTTGTATAGAATCTTTATTTTTTGTTTTCAAATAATGATTTATAAAAGTAAATTTTTTTCTATGGTTATTATGATGTTTTGATTGCTTTGTTACCTGTCACGCAGAAACTTAGAATCCTCAGTTACATTTGCAATGGCAGACCATTTTTTTGTTTTCAACACTCTATTTGTATAGAATGTTATATAGAATATTGCCTTGTTAATGGAGACTAATTTCTATGTATTAGTGTTTTCAATATTAGGCACTAATTCTTACGTGTGTATAAAACGTCTATTTTTTGTAATTTTGCTTTTGATAAAAAATGACAAAACGTATAGAATATCTATGTAAAATATTCCATTATATTCATTCTCCTTCCCATATTGTACTCCTCTCATCTCCCCATCTAATCTACTTATCAATTATATACTATTTTAAAAATTTGTTATTTTAATCAATGTAAAGATTTGTAATTTTCAATTCAAACCTTGATATGTAATGTAGTTAAAAAGGGTCGGTTTATTTAGAACACATAGACTGTCTATTTGGCTTTCATGGTGGAGGTTCTATATTTGGCTACTGTTAATTCGATTGTTGGTAATATTACTTCGCAACAATACCCAGTACTTCGACGTTGGAGAAATATGTATTGGCACGTTGTAAATGATGATTTAATATATGTAATTTTGCTATTTTCTATTTGCTAATTTCATGTGTATAGAACGTCTATTTTTGAAAAAACCTATATAATGATTAGTTTCGGTGCATTGGATCCAAGCTTCGTATCTGTGGATTTTTCCGGTGCATCGCTTTAACCAAGAAATCGAAAGTTGCTCCATCACCGGGATAACCGGACTCGGCTTTTCCGTTAACGGCGACCTCTTTCTCGAGCGAATCGAAAAGTTTCGAGTTAGTGGATTCTTGGCGATGAAACCTCCATGCGGCACATTGACACAAAAACATGTTGGGTTCGTTGTCTTCTACGTCGCCTTGTGAAAGAGAAGAGAGCATCTATTTGTTTAGAACGTCTATTTTTGTGAATTTTGTGTATTGAAAGTCTATTTTTGGAGAAAAATGTATTAGCACGTTGTAAATGATGGCTTAATATATGGATGAGCAAAGTGTACTAATTTCGGTACAATTTTTTTTTTTTTGGTATGGAATGTCTATAGATATATGGATGAGCAAAGTTCACAAAAGTTTTTCATTTTCTCTTGTCTCAAATGCAATTTTGCTATTTTCTATTTGGTAATTTCTATGTGTATAGAACGTCTATATTTTTAAGGAAAACCATTTAGTGATTAGTTTCGATGCATCAGATCCAAGTTTCGTATTAGCTGGATACTTTCTGTACATAGCTCTAGCCACAAAATCAAAAGCTGCTCCATCACCAGGACCACCAAAACTTGTTTATCCATTAACGGCGAACTCTTTCTCGAGCGAATTAAAAAGCTCTGAGTAAGTGGATTCTCGGTGTTTCCGTCGAGTAACCCAATGAATTGTGGATTCTCGGCGATGAAACCTCTATGAGGCATGTATTGACATGTTGTAAATGATAGTTTAATATATGGATGAGCAAAGTGCACAAATGTTTCTATACTATCTTTTTCACTTTGTATGAAAGGTCTGTATTTTTTAGTTGGTAGATTTGTTATGTCTTCGATTTTAAAAAATAGACTTGCTATGTTATTGAAAAAAAATATACTTCCTACGTTACAAGTGCCATTATTGACGTATGAAAAAAAATTTGGGTTTGTTTTTCAAAATTCAAATAATGTTAGATGTGAAATAAAATCAGTGTTTTTTTTGTACTAATACAAGGTTGAACCAGTTACCAGTATGCGATTTATGCAAAAAAAAAATCATTGGGGTAAACATATGTGGTGTCAAAATAAATCTCAGTCTATTTTTTTGCTGGGTAAAAGACTACACCTATAAAACTGCTTAGTCAGAGGGACATAATGGTCACAAATACACACATATGGTTATTTACTTAATTGTTTTTATCTATGGCTATATTCTTCATGTTTTATCCAAAATTGGTTATTTCACCAATTGTCCCTAGAATGAATCACATTGCAAAAAAAAAAAAAGCTTTCAAGTGATATTTGGTTTTGCAAGTTATCATCGATTCACAAAAATACAGATCAAAGCGACGAAGTTGAATTTAATTCGCAACCAGATTCTAAACATGTCCGTCTGTACGAGATTTTTTTTTTAATTATCAAATTTTATAATATAATTTGTGTTTATTTTTGATGTTTTGATATAATTTTTTGTATATTTTATTTTTTTTCATATGAAACATAATTATTTTAGTATTTATATATAATTTATTTTTTTCTAATCTGCCATAGAACGTGAGTTCAATATGAAAAGTAATGGGAATTCATTATGTTGACATAATCTTTTTCTAATCCGTCCTAGAATGGAGGTAAGTTTTAACTTTTGTTTTCTGATGTTTAGCTCTATTTTTGGACAAAATATATTTTGTGGATGTAAAAGATTGAGATGTGTTAACAGTTTTATTTTTGGTATAGAATATATTATATAGTTTTAAAAAACTTTAATCCACAATGAGGGTATCCGACATTTTTTATTTGTTTTTGTTTTTATGTATTCTATTTTGTAGGAAAATATATTTTTTGAATGACATGTATGATTCAAAATTAGTGATTTTATAGATGAAAAAATTCCATAAAAATACCCCAACTTTTTTCTGATAAGCTTTTTAATACCCGAACTAGTTTTGTACCCAATAAAATACCCAAATTATTTTTTTGCCCATTTTAAATCTCCAACTGTGAACCGTGTGTTCATTTTACAACATCTTCGTTAACAGTTATATACAAACCTATACACGGTTTAAAATATAATAATATTTAATAATAAAATATTTTTAAAAAAATAACATTAAATTTTCAAAAAAAAATCAAAAAACGCAAAAAAATAAATATTATTGGTTATTATTATTTTTGGTTGATCATATGTTTTACATTGTTGTTATATTTGTGTTCGGATTATTATCGATAACAAATTTAATAATCTAACTAATATGATTATTTGATGAAATCTCTTGTG
>PKML01015496.1:40541-73456 GCA_002933935.1 Eutrema yunnanense
TATTTTAATACGTTAAATTTATAAATCTATAAAGGGAAAATTCCATAAAAATACCCCAACTTTATTCCGATAAGATTTTTAATACCCGAACTATTTTTGTACGCAATAAAATACCCGCATTTTTTTGCTCATTCTAAATCTCCAACTGTGAACCGTGTGTTCATTTTACAACATCTCTGTTAACAGATATATAGAGATCTATACACGGTTTGAAATTTAATTATATTTAATAATAAAGTAAAAAAATTACATTAAATTTTCAAAAAAAAAATCAAAAAATCGAAAACAAAGTCTGAAAAATTCAAAAATATATAAATTTAAGAAACATTTTAGCTTTTGAATTTATGAACTGAAAATTTCTAAAAAATACAAAAATCCAAACAAATTCTCAAAAAATTATAAAAATTCAAAAATCCATGAAACAAAACATTGTAAACCAAAGTGGAGAGTCTAACATTTTCTTATCTTATTATATAAAGTTGGATCCCTCGACGTGAGTGTGACATGTAGAATAATTTTCAATCACGAGATTGTGATATTTTTCACGGTTGTTAATTTAGATCTTGACATGTGTCAATTTAATTAAAAAGGTAAAAATGAATTAAAATAAGACAAAATATGTGAGTGAGAATTATTTTATTTTTCCTTTTTTGCTATTTTCTGTTTTTTTACATATGTGAGTGAGAATTATCTTATTTTAATTCATTTTTACCTTTTTAATTAAATTGACACATGTCAAGATCTAAATTAACAACCGTGAAAAATATCACAATCTCGTGATTGAAAATTATTCTACATGTCACACTCACGTCGAGGGATCCAACTTTATATAATAAGATAAGAAAATGTTAGACTCTCCACTTTGGTTTACAATGTTTTGTTTCATGGATTTTTGAATTTTTATAATTTTTTGAGAATTTGTTTGGATTTTTGTATTTTTTAGAAATTTTCAGTTCATAAATTCAAAAGCTAAAATGTTTCTTAAATTTATATATTTTTGAATTTTTCAGACTTTGTTTTCGATTTTTTGATTTTTTTTTTGAAAATTTAATGTAATTTTTTTACTTTATTATTAAATATAATTAAATTTCAAACCGTGTATAGATCTCTATATATCTGTTAACAGAGATGTTGTAAAATGAACACACGGTTCACAGTTGGAGATTTAGAATGAGCAAAAAAATGCGGGTATTTTATTGCGTACAAAAATAGTTCGGGTATTAAAAATCTTATCGGAATAAAGTTGGGGTATTTTTATGGAATTTTCCCTTTATAGATTTATAAATTTAACGTATTAAAATATTTTTTTATAACATAATTCATTATGTGGACATAATGTTTTTCTAATCCATCCTAGAACGGGAGTTCAATATGAAAAGCTTGATTTGAAAACACATTGTAACTTGTATTTTTTTTCATTTTAATATGTAGAGTATTTGTCTAAATTTTTGGAATTAAATTTAAATATAAAATAAAATGTATTTTTTATTAAATTAAACCAAATATACCTGTTTGGCAACATAAATTATAGTTATCCACAAAAAGAATAGCCTAAAATGAAGGTATTCCTGTTTGGACACAAAAATTATCTCTGTTTTTTTTTCTGACTAAATTACTTCCATTAAAAAATCAGAGTACAAGCATGGTTACAAAAGTCGAATACAAAACATTGAAATACAAATTATTGCATAAGCAGCTGTATGTGCCATATGCTGAAGACAAATAATTAGAAAATGAAATTTGACGTTACTTCCTTTCGAGGTAAGCCTTACACGCTAACATACATTGTTATTTTTCTTCTTCTCTCTTCGTCTTACTCTGTTACGATATGTATGCCTTTTTGGCATTGCTTTTTTTGCTTTCCAAATCGTACAGGGAAAGGCCATTGCATTCGGTACATGCTTTGGAATGTCGACACGATACCAATTAGTCCGTATTCGCGTCCTTATGAATAATGTAGACTTTATATATCTCCCGCTTTGACTCCGTATATCCTTGCGGCCATCGAAAATTCATTCTGAAGATATTGATGTCTGACACAATGAATAAGATGGCACGAAATCGTTGCATATTTGGCATATGATAGTATCCTCGACTGGCCAATACCAACTAGTATGTGAATTCTTCACGCACCACTCGTTTGCACGCGCCGTCATCTTCCGAATATGATCAAGGTGATGCATCCATAATTTCATCGCACAAACAATAAGGTTGCAATCAATTACTACACAAACTCCATTATAATGGAATATAGACGTTTCGATGAAGAAATAACGAACACCGTTCAAAGACGGAAAGAAGCCGACACCATAACACTTGGATTGAGGCCATAATAGGGTCAGAAATACGTATTGGGCCACGTTGGGCCTTTAGACCGTTAGATATATTACGAATAGGTTAACTCATGTAAATCAACACTTTGTGTATATAAGGCATTGCCTTGCTATCGTATCAAATAAGAAAACCCTTAACAACTACTAAGGTTTCTTGACATGGTATCACAGCATTAAACCTAATTTTTAGGTTTTCTGGTTATCGATTTACTTCTTCAAATATTTGTTTCTACTTTCATTGACCTACGTTCCTTGATTACTCTCTCGGGAACTCACTCTTCATGACTAATCCCACTGAAACGTCGATTACTCCTACTCCACCATCATCTCGAGTTGAAGTTACACGAAGAACCATCTCACCATATGATCTTACTTCTGGTGATAACCCCGGATCTGTAATCTCAAGGCCTTCTCTTCGCGAACCTAACTACGACGAATGGTTCGCAAGTCTACGTTTGGCCTTGATTGCACACAAGAAATTTGGATTCGTCGATGGATCAATTCAAAAACCATCTGCGGAATCCGAAGACTACGAGGATTGGTGTGCTAATAACGCACTAATCATCTCATGGATTAAACTAACCATTGATGAATCGCTGTGCTCAAGTTTAGCATATAGCGATGATGCTTTCAACCTTTGGCAACAAATTCGTACTCAGTTCGCCATGAAAAACGGACAGCGAGTTCAGCGGCTCAAATCCGAGCTTGCAAATTGTCGTCAACAAGGATTGTCTTTTGAGGCATATTATGGGAAGCTCACAAAACTTTGGACAAGCCTAGCAGATTATCAACAAGGAAAAACCTTGGAAGATATTGCCAAAGAAAGAGAAGAAGACAAACTTCATCAATTTCTTATGGGAATAGATGAATCTCTCTACGGTGCCGTGAAATCATCACTACTATCACGAACACCATTACCTTCGCTTGACAAATTTGATATGCTCAATTTAATACCCTAAGATACTAAAGCAGTTGTCGTAGTATAGCTAGGGGTCGAACCACAAAGACTCACAGAGATCACACAATAGATTATGAAGTGTCGAATTACGCTAAGCCAAACATATGTAATTAAAAACAATGCAGAAATTAAAAGAGTTGTAAATCAATTAGAAGAATATAGGCCCAGGGTTTTTCTCAGGAAATCAATGAATGCAGATAAACTAACTAACAGGATTCAGATTTAGCGCAGTTCTTGAACTCAAATCACTAAGATATAATTAACCAACTCTCGTTCCGAAAACTATCTAAATCTAAATCTTAGGAATTCCAAATCTCTTTGCGAATCCTAAAGTCTAAATCAGCTTTAATATCGGGTTTGATATGTTCACAAATCAATTAAACCAAATCTCTTTGCGAATAATCAATTTGCTCACCTAGGTTCTATCAGGTAATTAATCGCACTCTCGTGCCTAATCAATTATCCTAAGATCTAAGTTCCAGATTCGTCAACCTAGAATTAGCTTTGAACACAACATAAGGCGAAGAACTAATTCAGATGGTGAATCCTAACAGATAATCAACCTAGCATTCAGAGAAATCCCTATGAGAAAACCCTAAACCTAAAGTGAATCTACTCAGACATAGAGAATGAAACAATCAATATGCTTGAATAAATCATCAATAGAATAAGAACAAAGGTTTTAAGATCTGGATCTCATACCTTGATGTGTATATGCAAAGCTGAAAAGAAAAAGACGTTGAGTATCGATCGATACCAAGTGGTGTCGATCGATACCAACAAAGAAATCGCCGGAGTATCGACCGATACTAGGGAGTATCGATCGATACTGACGGACTTAGTCGAAACTCGACATCTAAAATCTAATGGCGAATTGAGTCCCCGGCAACGGCGCCAAATTTGATATGCTCAAATTAATACCCTAAGATACTAAAGCAGTTGTCGTAGTATAGCTAGGGGTCGAACCACAAAGACTCACAGAGATCACACAATAGATTATAAAGTGTCGAATTACGCTATGTGAAACAGATGTAATTAAAAACAATGCAGAAATTAAAAGAGTTGTAAATCAATTAGAAGAATATAGGCCCAGAGTTTTTCTCAGGAAATCAATGAATGCAGATAAACTAACTAACATGATTCAGATTTAGCGCAGTTCTTGAACTCAAATCACTAAAATATAGCTAACCAACTCTCGTTGCGAAAACTATCTAAATCTAAATCCTAGGAATTCCAAATCTCTTTGCGAATCCTAAAGTCTAAATCAGCTTTAATATCAGGTTTGATATGTTCACAAATCAATTAGACCAAATCTCTTTGCGAATAATCAATTTGCTCACCTAGGTTCTATCAGGTAATTAATCGCACTCTCGTGCCTAATCAATTATCCTAAGATCTAAGTTCCAGATTCGTCAACCTAGAATTAGCTTTGAGAACAACCTATGGCGAAGAACTAATTCAGATGGTGAAACCTAAACAGATAATTAACCTAGCATTCAAAGAAATCCTTTGTGAGAAAACCCTAAACCTAAAGTGGATCTACTCAGACATGGAGAATGAAACAATCAACATGTTTGAATAAATCATCAATAGAAAATAAGAGTAACAAGAGGTTTTGAGATCTGATCTCGGACGAAGGGAGATTCAGACTTGTCTCAAACCAAAGTATAGGAAAATAAAGCTTAGCCTAAACAAGTGGCTGTAAAATCCTATTTATAACCTAAATCACGAGTTGGGCCATCTTGTAATTATCAGAGTCTTCTGGGCCAATTCTGCAATTCTTCAACTCTTGATTAAGCCGCGATCCTTCTGTTTCCTCGACGGGTATCGATCGATACTAGGCAGTATCGATCGATACTCAGGTGATTTTGATGCCTCAGCTACACGGATCTCTGCTTCGCTCCAGAATGTTCCAGAAAGCTCCAATAACTCCAATTAAGCTCCAAACGTGCTAAAACCTGCAAAAGACTCTAAAATACTACAAAACACTAGAAAGACTTTATAAAAAGGACTTATATCATGGTCTAAACAGGGTAAAAACCATGATATATCAACGAGGCTTATCAGGTCCTACAACAAGATGAAGAATTTAAATTCCTAGCCCGTCTACATGAAGAACGTGCTGGCGGTGTTAGCTTCAAAAAGATAGGTTACCCACCATGGTGGGGTGAAAGAACTAGGAACAAAACTGGTTCCAATTCCCAGAATTCAGCTCCGTCTTCAACTCCTCCACGCGGAAAGGGTCCAGATGTTGCTCGCGCGAATCATGTCTCCTCGGGCAGTACTAATATCGTCCCTGCTTCTGGTCAATTCTCTTCTCTCAACTCCGCAATCACATCCTCAGATCGTGTTGGGTTCAGCGGCTTGAACGACCAACAATGGCACACTTTGGTGAACATGCTCAACGAAAGGAAATCTGCCTCAAACGGAAATTTTTCGGGTACGTTTCTCATCGAATCTTGGATAATTGACACAGGGGCTTCTAATCACATGACTGGAAGCTTGGAATAATTTGATTGATGTATGTGATATGGCTCCAATATTGATTAAGCTTCCTGATGGAAGATTCACTACGTCCAATAAACATGGCAAAGCGAATTTGGGATCTTCTCTTGAACTTCAGAATGTGTTTTTTGTTGATGGATTACACTGTCATTTGATCTCGGTCTCACAATTAACTAGAGATAGGAGTTGCATATTTCAGATATCTGATCGGATTTGTGTTGTCCAGGATCGTACCACACGGATGCTGACTGGAGTGGGTGAGCAGTTGAATGGACTGTATTTTTTTCGAGGAATGGATGTTGTCTCGGCTATACAAAGTTCGAAATCATCAGTGGAGCTGTGGCATAGTCGGTTGGGCCATCCTTCTTCAAAAGCTTTGGAGTTATTACATTTATCAGATTTAGAGAGCAGTACTTTTGATTCTAAGATTTGCGAAGTTTGTATTCGAGCTAAACAGACGCGAGATTCTTTTCCATTGAGCAATAATAAAACGACTATGAGCTTTGAGTTGATTCACTGTGACTTATGGGGTCCGTACAGAACTACAGCGATTTGTGGCTCGAAATATTTTCTGACTATCCTTGATGATTACTCTCGTGCCCTGTGGATTTATCTCCTACCATCCAAACAAGATGCACCGAAACATCTAAAGGATTTTGTTTCTCTCGTTGAAAGACAATTTGAAACTCAAGTTAAGACGATTCGAAGTGATAACGGATCCGAATTTATCTGTCTTACCAATTATTTTCGCGAGAAAGGCATCATTCATGAGACTTCTTGTGTAGGTACGCCACAACAAAACGGTAGAGTTGAACGTAAGCATCGTCACATATTGAACATTGCACGTGCTCTTCGATTTCAGGCCTCACTTCCAACAAAATTTTGGAGCTACTGTGCACTTACAGCTGGTTATTTGATCAATCGCACTCCGACCGCACTACTTAATGGCAAAACGCCGTATGAAATGCTCTACAACAAATCTCCTCCAATGAATCATCTAAGGGTCTTTGGCTGTTTGTGTTTTGTACATAACCAAAAACATGGTGGTTACAAATTCACAAGTCGAACGAACAAATCTCTATTCCTCGGATATCCTTTTGGCAAAAAGGGATGGCATGTTCACAATCTCGAAACAGGAAAAGTTACAGTTTCCAGATATGTCATTTTTTGCGAATCTGATTTCCCTCTAGCTGAATCTGCAGTATCTATGACTGAATCTGCCACTCATGAATTCTTCACGCCATCCCTGCAAATCAATGATGGTCCATTGCCTTCGGAGCCGGTTATCGTCACCACTACATCTGCTGATAATCAATTGCTTTCACACGGAATCATCTCTTCGGCTTCACCTGAAATCGATCGAATCGATACTACACTTGTATCGTCTGCACCAGAATACTTTCCAGCATCGTCGTCTTCTCACACTGCTCCCGAGATTACGACGACACCTGAAGCTGAATTCACATATGCCCCTGAAATTCATGTCGCAGCAGAACCTGCAATTACTAGTGCTGAACAACCTGCAATCCCTATTGCAGATACACCTGCAATTCCCGTAGCAGCAGAACCTGCGATTACCGTTGCAGAAAACCCTGCAATACCTTTTGCAGATGCACCTGCAATTGCTGTAGCAGATGCACCTGCAATTGCTGTAGCAGATGAATCTATGGTTGATGTCGCAGCTCGACTTCTTGGTCGTGGCTTGCGCGAGAAAAAGAAACCGGCCAAGCTTGCCGATTTTGTGGCTTCACTCCTTCATCAACCTCACCCTTCGGCCACTCCATATCCGATTGACAATTATTTGTCAAGTGCTAAGTTCTCGCCTAACTATCAGACTTTTTTATTGGCAATTACCAATGGCATCGAACCCATTCACTACAAAGATGCTATTGAAGACGAGCGATGGAGACTTGCAGTTACAGATGAAATTGTCGCACTTGAAGATACTAACACTTGGACGGTTGAGGATTTACCGCCAGGAAAGAAAGCACTCGGGTGCAAATGGGTTTTTCGTTTAAAATTCAACGCAGATGGTACACTCGAACGACACAAAGCTCGCCTTGTGGTTTTAGGGAACAATCAAACCGAAGGTGTGGATTACAACGAAACTTTTGCACCTGTTGCAAAGATGGTCACGGTGAGATCCTTTCTTCAACAAGCTGCTTCTCGGGACTGGGAAGTTCACCAAATGGACGTTCACAATGCATTTCTTCACGGTGATCTTGCTGAAGAAGTGTACATGCAATTTCCTCCGGATTTTCGTACGAATGAGAAAAACAAGGTTTATTGTCTCCGTAAATCTCTGTATGGACTGAAGCAAGCCCCTAGATGCTGGTTCGCAAAACTTGCTAACTCCTTGGCTGAGTACGGCTTCGAGAAAAATGGCAACGATTACTCATTGTTCACTCTTGAAATCGCTGGGGAACGTTTACATGTTTTGGTATACGTCGATGATCTTATTATTGCTGGGAGCTCACTGAAGATCATCACCGAATTTAAAAGCTATTTGAGCTCTTGCTTTCGTATGAAAGATTTGGGTCTTTTACGATATTTCTTGGGCATCGAAGTTGCTCGTAATCCAACCGGTATTTACTTATGTCAGCGTAAGTACGCACTCGACATCATTAGCGAAACGGGTCTTCTTGGCGTCAAACCCGTATCATTTCCCCTTGAGCAGAATCACAAGCTTGCTTTAGTTACAGGTGACACGATGACTGAACCGTTTCGTTACCGCCGGTTAATTGGACGTCTTATATACTTGGGAGTAACGCGACCAGAACTCTCCTACGCGATTCATGTTCTCTCACAGTTCATGCACAATCCTAAACCAGAGCATTGGGAGGCAGCACTCAGGGTCGTTCGTTACCTCAAAAACAGTCCTGGCCAAGGCATCTTACTTCGTGCGAACACAGAATTAACACTCACTGCTTGGTGTGATTTGGATTGGGCTTCGTGTCCTTTGACACGTCGATCATTGACAGGCTGGTTTATTGATACAAGGATTTTCGTATCCTTTAGAGTCAATTCTCTAAATGCCTATCGAGCATAAGAGGTTATCGAACCTATTGGGAAATGATTTCAAGCACTAAGAATGCAAGGAACAATAGTAAGTTAAGCTAATTAAGGGGGTTTGTGATTAAGTATCTAAATTAAAGCGAATAAGACACTAAACAAGATGTGAAAGCAATAAGCAAAACGAATCCTAAGATGGGATAATCGATATTAGGCAATCAAAGCATGATCCAAGGCATTCATTCACACAAACAAGCTATCCCTAGGTTAATGATCTCTAATCTTGATTAGTCCTCTTTCAAGGCACTAATCACTATGTTAATTATCAAATTCATTAGCAAATCATCATTTGTGAATTATCAATCAACATGCATTGAGAATATAAACTAGATCAACCAAAAATATGCCTTAGACAACTATTCCCATAGGCTAAGAACATAAATCCTTTGAATAATTTGGTCAAGGCATTTCATCAAACACTTGGTGTTCATGAAATGCCTTATGATCTAGACCTACTCTTTCAAGCTAGATCTAGCATTGGGAACATTAAACAAAGAAGGATAATATATAATCTAATCCTAAACACCTTAGATCAAGCCTTGAATCCCCTAAATCTAACCCATCTCAAGATCCTAAAAGACTACTCAAGACCCATTAAGAACCCCTCAAAATCAGTTTTGATAGAGGATGATTCCATAGATAGGTGTTGAATAATCAAGATGAAAAGAAGATAAGAAGAAGAGATTCAATCAAATAAACACTTAATTGCATAGACTTAAAAGGATCCAATCCTACAAATCACTCTTAGAGAGGTTTTTGCCTAGAAAAGACTTAGCCCTTAAAGATTAGGTCTTTGGGCTTAAATACTGAACAGTAACGAACCGGGTCAACCCGGAACAAACCGGGTATTGACCCGGTTAAAATGGGCAAAAAGTGGTTGGTATCGATCGATACCCTCGGTATCGATCGATACCTATGGTATCGGGCTTGGTCTTCAAGGGATACCGAGGTCACTCCTCGGTACCGTTGCTCCGTATTAGGGCCATTTTCCCCCGGGATCTTCCTGTGGCAATACCGACCCGTGATACCGAGCTGTGATGTCGGTATTGTCTCCTGAAGCATTTGGTATCGATCGATACCGAGGGGTATCGATCGATGCTTCGTGTTTGAACTTGATCTCCAGTGGATACCGAGGACACACCTCGGTATCTTTGCTCCGTGTTAAGAGCCAACTCCCCCGGATCTTCCTGGGACCAACACTGAGCTGTTATACCGAGCAGTGGCGTCGGTGTAATCTATTGAAGCTTTTGGTATCGATCGATACCGAGGGGTATCGATCGATACTTGGTGTTTGGCTCTGCTTTTACCTGAAAGCGCTCCAAAACATGCAAGACACTCTAGGACCTAATGCAAATGTCCTAAACTCTAAATGAGACCTAAATGCAAGATAAGACCATGATTATGCATGTAATCTACACAAACTATAAGTGAAATGCATGCTAAAACAATGCAATATATGAGTATATCATTTATACAACTAGGCGGTTCTCCCATTTCGTGGAAAACAACGAAGCAAGATGTAGTTTCTCGATCGTCCGCTGAAGCTGAATATCGAGCCATGGGTGACACTGTGTGTGAGATACTTTGGTTACGTAAACTCCTACCTGCTCTCGGGATTAACTGCACAGCACCTACGGTGGTTCACTCCGATAGCTTATCCGCTATTCACCTTGCAGCAAATCTACTACTCACGTCTCCACCAAATCACAGCTGGCCGACATCATGACCAAAGCTCTAGGACGTAAAGAATTTGAGAGTTTCTTGGGCAAGCTAGGTGTTCGAAACCTTCACACTCCACCTTGAGAGGGGGTATTGGGCCACGTTGGGCCTTTAGACCGTTAGATATATTACGAGTAGGTTAACTCATGTAAATCAACACTTTGTGTATATAAGGCATTGCCTTGCTATCGTATCAAATAAGAAAACCCTTAACAACTACTAAGGTTTCTTGACAATACGCTCTCACAAAAGGAGAGAAAACAAACACAACTTTGAGGAGGAACTTGGTCGCATCATACAAGATCCGAGACACCAATTATCGCAATCACATATCCCACATCGGAGAATGAAATATGGGTGTTACAGAACGACACCCAAATCCAGATTGGAGATTGATTTGAGATTGGCGGTCTCAGATTTAGTAATAACACTGTGAGAAGGCAAAGAACATATATTTTGAGATCTCGAATTGCCATAAATTATTATCTAGATCTGTACAGAAAGAAACAAAACAAAGAAAACAAAAGAAATAAAGACCGACCGATGCCGGAGAAGCCGACGTCGGCCGGAGAAGATGAAGAATTGAAGAGTCGTCTTGAAGTCGATTGGGAGAGAAAACGGTTTTGTCGAAGAAAGTTTGTGCTTTAAAAACTTACTAGGACTTAACCCGCGCTAATTAGCGCGGGGTAATTTTTTTTAAAGAAATTGTTTTGAATTTTAAGAAAAATTGTTTTTATTTGAATTTTATAATATGTCTAACTCATGATTATAGATAGAGTTGACAAACGGAATAATTTATCTATTTAACCCGTTTTACAGTGGACTAAAATATTATTCGAGCTAACCCGTAAAACTTATAATTTTGAAAACATAACTCTATTATGCACCGTTTAATGACTCTAGTTTTGTGGTTAGTTCATGAACTCTTAAAAAACAAAAAAAATTCTTGTGTCTAACTTTTTAAAAAATTAGTAAAATGTTTTTCAACTTTTATTTTGATATAAATTCAAATAAAATATAATAAACTATAGTGAAAATATATCAAGATTTCAAATAGATGTTGTTTCTTTAAATATATATGGATTGATTATTATTTGAAAATATATAGTAGATAATATCTTTAATGCAAAATTAATACTTTCCAAATTTTCATCACTAATTGTAAAAGACTATTATATCATTTCCTTTTTCAATTATTTTTTGTTATTTGTAATGGCATTTTATGTAATAACTTACAAAATAAAGTTTATTTTCAAAAATGTCTTTTTAAATAATATTATAGAGATACGGTCTAAATTCTATGTTTTAATAAATTAGATATATCATTTCCATGGTTTTAAAAAAAAAAACTTATACGGTCTAAATTCTAGATTATATTTGGACTCCTTATCGCGTGGGTTTCGATTTGATATTTAATTTATTATAATTTAACAAACTTAACAATGATGGCTACGAAATATATTACGAACTAAATTTGATTTCGTGGGTTTAATTTGTATTTTTTATTAAGTTGAAAGGTAAATTTGAAAACAAAATGTCATTTGGAAGTGTTTTTTTGCAAAAATAAAATAAAAATTGAAAACCCAAAATTGAAAGGGAAAGTGACAAACCGAGAGAGAGGCAATTTTGTCATCGATGGCGACGGGATATCAGCTAAAAGGTCATACGATGTCGATCTTCCTCCGCCTTGAAACACGACTGAGCTAGCAAATTTTGTTTTCTCTGTTGTACTTAATTTGATTGAGTTTAACTTTTTTTTTATTTTTTTTGTTACTCAACTCATTAATTTTTCATGAAATTTCTGTGTATTTTGCATTAAGTAAAACAAATTTGGGAATCTTAACTGTGTTATTAGTATTTGACTAGGGATTGACTCCGCGCGAGCTTATTTTACATTCATATTTTATAAATTTGTTTATATGCTATTTTTTAGGAAACAATTTGTTTTTTAATTTTGAATTTTAGTTTAATAGTCAGTTTATGTTTATTGTTGCATTGTGTGTATCTGTGTGTGTTTAGTTTAGTGTTTGTATATAACAACAGTTTTCTTTTAATTATGATGTTAACTTATGTTAAAATATTGTTATTTTTCATGTGTTTATATGTAGTATTTGACTACTGTGTGATTCTAATTATAGTTATATATATATTATTATTTTTTAACACCATTTCAAATCTCTCATAAGTTACATATTCAGTTGAACGTATAATATTACATTTATGTTCCGGAATCTATAGTTTATATTGAGGCCAATTATAACCTCACCAGCCCGTCTACACATTAACTAAACAAACCACTTACATTTGATTATAAATGATTTTAGTACATATTTGAGAGTTTAAAATTTTTCAATTTATGTACGTATAGTTTTAGCATGTTTTTAGTTACGCCCTCTAATAGAGAATTTTTTCTAATGTTTTGGCATTTATGCTAATATATATGTAATCAAATGTAACCACAATGTAATTCTCCGTAGACATTCGCAGCCTTCCAGACTGCACACATACTTTCGCAGCATTGTCCAATAAAGGCCTCATATATCGCTAGTTTCATCGCTGTAATCAATGCCAAGAACCTTCTAGACTCTTTACCATACAATATCATGACAAAAGAACCACCCAATTTTCACACTTTTTGGTATTGTTTCCTCTCCCCAGACTTATTTCATATCATGTTCTCTTGCATATACATATTAAGGTTTGAGACGCGAGTATTGATGGTGTTTGCCACCAAATCCCCGGTTCTCCCCTCTCTACGTATCAAAGGTGTAAGAGAATAATGGTATCACATGAAATTTTCCTAACCTCGCTTCCAACCTTTGTGTGATCATTTCTTTTCACGTAGAATAATGAGATCGTTGGAAATTTTTCTAGCCCTATACTGAGAAGAAAATCATTTCATCTTTTCATGCTTTTATTTATTAACTTATAACAAGGGAGATGAATACTATTACTTTCTACACATGGGTTCCTTTGTCATATGTGAATGAGGAATCAAGCTCTGTGAACATCAATCACATCGATGAAGTGCAAATAATTAGCTCATGCTTTAAAGGACTCTGTTGGAAACATGGTGTCTTCTAACTAGTCAATCTTTGGATTTTTCATTAGTCCGATCTAGAACTGATTCTGTAACAATGGTCACTTAGAAGTGAAGTCAGAACAATAGATTCAAGAAAAAGATCATAGTCTCCAACAAGTTTTTGACTCAATAAAACA
The DNA here is from genome assembly GCA_002933935.1 of Eutrema yunnanense. Classification (NCBI taxonomy): domain Eukaryota; kingdom Viridiplantae; phylum Streptophyta; class Magnoliopsida; order Brassicales; family Brassicaceae; genus Eutrema; species Eutrema yunnanense. The sequence goes on from PKML01015496.1 coordinate 54,348, forward strand.
GTTTTGACTCAAAAACGACTGACTCTAAGAAAAACATACGCATTGTCAGCAACTACCTCCCCCAGACTTAAACAACACTGTCTCCAGTGTTATCTAGTCTAGAGTCGGTAAAAGAAACCAAAAGAACTGAGTGGAGTCGTGAAAAACAATGAAGTTACCGGAGTGGGGTAGGAGTGTCGACCGACACACATCACTAGAATCGATCGATACCAGGCTTAGGGCGACACATGTAACTCTTTTCATCGATTTGATAAGCTCAACTCCTTTGTCGCGCAAGTGGTGTCGATCGATACCATTACTGGTATCACTCGACACATCTCCTTTGTAATTAATTCACGCAAAACACAAGACACAAAACCAAAAACCAAAAGAAATATGTACAGACTCACCAGTGGGTTGCCTCCTACCAAGCGCTTGTTTTCAGTCATTAGCTTGACTTTGGCTCATGTATTAGTCAGGATAGGAATGAGAACTTGCTCCAAAACAAGCTCCACAACTAGACATCTCCAACTTCAGAGTTCTGCTCAACATACCCTTCACAACATCCTTTCCTTTCTCTTTCAACTCTGAAGTGAGAATAGCTCTAACCTTAGAGAATGGTTTCGAAGTTCCCTTGCACTTCACCTCATATTCAATCGAATCTCCATCACACTTCTGAGGGGTTAAAATCATATAGGCATCACCCTTAACTCTTTTGCTCTTCACCTTCTTCTTTGCCTTAGTCGTTTTGATGTCTCTCTTCGTGATGATAGAAGGACCACCTAAAACGTCTATGACATTTGGCTCATCATAAGGCTCTTCCAAAAGATCAACCATCAACGTCTCTCCTGTAACAACAGTGATGCAAGAGACATGTTTGGGAGCTCTTCCAGACGGAATGGCTTTGTAGGAGACCTCTTTGTCAATGTATGAGAACGATATTCTCTTACTGGTTGTGTCTATAACTGCACCAACTGTAGCCATGAACGGTCTTCCAAGAATCAAAGGTATATTAGAACTTTCGCCCATCTCCACAATCTGAAAATCAGTAGGAACCAGACAATCTCCTACTTTAACAAGCAAATCAGGGATGGTACCATATGGAATTGAGGTTGAAGAGTTCGCGAATGCGAGATTCATCTTAGCAGATCTAATATCACCAATTCTTTGAATTCATTGACGCTAGACCCTGAATCAACGAGAGACTCTTTGAATTCAACTCCAGAGATAGAGCATGGAACCGAAAATTTTCATGGGTCTTCTCTCTTAGTCAACTGCTTCATTGGTGGTGGTGTGCTTCTTGCCTTGATGAAGAGTGCCTTGATCTCTTCTAGAGTTTTTCTGCAATCTCGGAATTAACCAAGGAAATGTCGGTTTTCCAAAGTTTCTTCAAAAAACATCGTATGGGGATTCCTCCTTACCATCTTCTCAAAAGCGATCAACTTCTATGCAGTAATGGGATCTCTGAGATGTCTAGGTGGTTTAGGATATGACACCTTAGTCTTGTAAACATTCACCTCAACAATCTTCGGTTTTTTCACAATTTCTAGCTCAGTCTGCGAGGGGTGTCGACCGACAACAGATTGGTGTCGATCGACACAAGGCTTATGTGTCGTCTCTTTAGGTTGGTGTTGATCAACACAAGTAGTGGTGTCACTCGACACAGGTTGGTGTCGATCGACACAAGTAGTGGTGTCGCTCAACACAGGTTGGTGTCGATCGACACAAGTAGTGGTGTCGCTCGACACAGCCGTATCAAGCTCAAAATCACCTTCAACCTCTTCTATCTCCACGAATATTTTTGCATTCAAACCCTTTTCTACCACTGCAGTGACCTCTTTAGCACTTATTATGGTGATTGCATTGACGTATTCATTTTGTGAATGAACCATCTTTCCCTTGACAGTTGTTGCAGTCTGAGCTATTTGAGTTTCCAGCATTTTCTGATGAATGCTGAGAGCCTCGATTTTTCCATTCAGGTCTGTGTACATAGCATCCATCTTCCCATTGAAGTCCACTGTCATCTTCTGCTGTCCTTGAAGAAGTTGTTCAAGCATAGACTCAACCTTGCTTTCAGGAGTTTTGGGTGGTGGAGTTTGGTAGGACGAATTCCCATAGGTTCTAACACCAGCTGGGCTGACTTCAGATTTGTACCCTCCTTGCTGAGCATTGTTGGTGAAGTTTCGGTTGTTTTTCTGGTATTGATACATTTGACCTTGAAATCCAGCTCCGCCAATGTAGTTAACGTCTTCCACTTCATATTTTTTGAAATTCTCAACCTCATCAGCAAAGTGAACAGCCTTCACCACCTTTCCCATCAAGATATTGTGCACTGAATCCAACTTAGCTTGAACCTCAGCAATCTGCGATCCATCCATACTCCCAGTCTGCTTTCTTCGCTCAAAGTCTGCATTCTTGGTGCTATTGCTAGATGCCAAGTTCTCAATAAGCACATAAGCATCGTCAGAATATATGGTGTTGAAATTCCCATTACTCGGATCATCAAGGCGATCTGATACCTCCAATCAATCCCTCTGAAGAAGATACCTAGCAACTGAACCTTAGTGAACCCGTGATGTGGACAATCCCTCTGATATGACCTGAATCTCACCCAAGCAGCCTTAAACGCTTCAGTCGCTCCCTGAGAAAACTGGGAGATCTTATTCCTGAGCTCCTCGGATCTTGCATCATCATAGAAATTGTTCAAGAAGGAATTCTTAGTTTCCTCCCAAGTAGTCAGTGATACAGGGGGCAACTGCTTAAGCCAATAAGCTGCATCTTCACCATGAGAGTATGGGAAAGCTTACAGAAAAGAAAATCATTAGACACTCCATTGTACTTAATGCTAGTAACCAAGTCCTCAAACGTCTCAATGTGAACAATGGGGTGTTCATGAGAAAGACCATGAAAAGGATGCTGACCCACAAGAGTGTAGTATACAGGTTTCAGCTCAAAGTCATTCCTCTGAAAAGCAGGAGGGCGAATCGCTGATCGATTGGCATAGAACTGATCAGGCCTGTTGTACTCACCAATTGTTCTACCACAATTAACCATATCGTTCCCAACATTCCCCTCGTTCTCGCGCGCAGCTAGCGCAACCATCTCATCAACAACAACTGGAGGGGCAATGGCGTTTCCATCTCCATGAAGTCGTTGCCCTCTCTCATTGCACAAATGACCATATTGGTCTCTCAAAGCTCCAGCATCATCATAAGTCAATACTACTGGATTATTCATCTCTGCTGGCCTCTTTGTTTTCCTGTTTGCACGTTCCAAATTTGCTAGCTCCTTGTTGGAAAGAATAACTAGCTGAGTGCTCTTGTTCCTCCTGGTTTTGCGAGTGGGCATACACCTGAAACTCAAAAGACAAGGCACGTAAGTAACAAAAATAACGATGAGTATCGACCGACGCTGGGTGGTGTCGCTTGACACTATCGAACTTAGTCGAAATTCTAGACTAAAATCTAATGGCAAATTAAAAGTCTCCGGCAACGGCGCCAAATTTGATAAGCTCAAATGTAATACCCTAAAGTACTAACAGCTTTGTCGATTGTAGTATTTAGGGGTCGAATCCACAGAGACTCAAGAATCACACAATAGATTATATATGTTCGAATTAAGCTAAGTAAATCAATGAAATAAGAAAGTAGCAACGTAAATTAAAGGGTTGTAAATTCAATGGAGAGGAAATAGGTTCAGGGTATTTCTCAGGAAATCAGAGAATGCAGATAAACTAATTAGTTAGGATTCAGGTTAAGCCCGGTTCTTGAACTAAAATCACTAAGCTATAATTAACCAACTGTCGTTGAGAGAATCATCTAAGTCTAAATCTCTGAATTCCAAATTTCTTTGCAAATCCTAAAGACTAAACTAGCTTTAAGTCCAAGTTTGATATGTTCACAAAACAACTAAACCAAATTTCTTTGTAGATAGTTATTTTGCTCACCCTAGGTTCTATCAGATAATCAATTGCACTGTCGTGTCTAATCGATTAACCTAAGATCTAAGTTCCAGGGGATCAATCCAGAATTAGCTTTAAGAACAACATATGGTGAAGAACAAATTCAGATTATGAACCCTAACCAACTAATTAACCTAACATTCAAAGAGATCCCTTATTGAGTACCCTAAACCTAACAGGAGATCTACTCAGACATGGAGATTGAAACAAACAACATGATTGAATAAATCTCTGAAATTAATAATAAAGGAGAAAGAAAACAAGAGTTCGAAATCTTCTTACGGATAAACAGAGTTTCAGACTTGTCTCCCTCAAAGCTCTCTCAACAAAATCAAAGATAGAATAAAGCGTAGCCAAAAAGGTGGCTGAAAACCCTAATATAATGCTAAAACACGTTTTGGGGCTTCCTGTAATTATTAAAGTCTTCTGGACCAAAGTGTAAAATCTTTAGACTTGTAAAAAGTCGCGATCCTTCTCTTCATGCGATCAGTATTGACCGACACCATAAGTGGTATCGATCGATACACAACTTCTGTGTTGACTCTTCAGGCTGGTGTCGCTCGACACCAGGACTTCAACTTGATGCTTCTGGTGCATGTTCTTGGTTGGCTCCAAAATGCTCCAATATCTCCAATTTAGCTCCAAACGTACCTAAACCTGTAAAAACTCGAAAAGACTCCAAAAATACTAGAAATACTCTATAAATAAGACATATATCATGGTTAAAAGCGGGTAAAAACCATGATATATCAACTCCCCCAGACTTAGCCTTTACTTGCCCTCAAGCAAACATAAAGCTAAACAAGAGAAAGATGTTTGAAAATCACGAAGACTCACATGTTCTTGAAACACTGCAATGACCCTTTTTCTTAATACTCCACATATCACCTAACCTGTTCCAAATCTAACCACCATGTACTTCTCCGTAGACATTCGCAGCCTTCCAGACTCCACACATACTTTCACAGCATTGTCCAATAAAGCCATCATCGCCAGTTTCATTGCTGCAATCAATGCCAAGAACCTTCTAGACTTTTTCCCATACAATATCATGACAAAAGAACAACCCAATTTTCACACTTTTTGGTATTGTTTCCTCTCCCCCAAACTTATTTCATATCATGTTCTCTTGCATATACATATTAAGGTTTGAGACGCGAGTATTAATGGTGTTTGCTACCAAATCCCCGGTTCTCCCCTCTTTACATATCAAAGGTGTAAACGAATAATGATATCACAGGAAATTTTCCTAACCTCGCTTACAACCTTTGTGTGATCATTTCTTTTCAAGTAGAATAATGAGATCGTTGGAAATTTTCCTAGCCCTCTACTGAGAAGAAAATCATTTCATCTTTTCATGCTTTTATTTATTAACTTATAACAAGGGAGAGGAATACCATTAGTTTCTACACATGGGTTCCTTTGTCAGATGTGAATGAGGAATCAAGCTCTGTGAACATCAATCATATCGATGAAGTGCAAAGAATTAGCTCAGGCTTTAATGGACTATGCTGGAAACATGGGTGTCTTCTAGTTAACTGGTCAATCTTTGGATTTTTCATTAATCCGATCTAGAACTGATTCTGTAACAATGGTCACTTAGAAGTTGATATGCTCAATTTAATACCCTAAATAGTACTAAAGCAGTTGCTGCAGTAAATCAGGGGTCGAACACAAGAACTCAGTTATCACACAATAGATTATATAGATCCGAAACAAGCTAAATCAGAAGATGTAATTGAAAATAATGCAGAAATTAAAAGGGTTGTAAATCAATGGAGAGAATATAGGTCCAAAGTTTTTCTCAGGAAATCAATGAATGCAGCTAAATTAACTAACATGATTCAGGTTTAGCACTGTTCTTGAACTCAAATCACTAAAAAAATAGCTAACCAACTCTCGTTGCGAAAGCTATCTAAATCTAAATCCTAGGAATTCCAAATCTCTTTGCGAATCATAAAGTCTAAATCAGCTTTAAGGTTCATGTTTAATATGTTCACAAATCAATTAAACCAAATCTCTTTGCGAATAATCAATTTGTTCACCTAAGGTTCTATCAGGTAATTAATCGCACTCTCGTGCCTAATCAATTATCCTAAGATCTAAATTCCAGATTTGTCAACCTATAATTAGCTTTGAACACAACCTAAGCGAAGAACTAATTCAGATGGTGAATCCTAAAAAGATAATTAACCTAACATTCAGAGAAAACCCTTATGAGAAAACTCTAAACCTAAAGTGGATCTACTCAGACATGGTGAATGAAACAATCAACATAACTGAATAAATCATCAATAGAATAATAATAACAAGAGGTTCTTGAGATCTGATCTCGGACAAAGAGAGATTCAGACTTGTCTCAAACCAAAGTAAAATCAATCACAAAAATAAAGCTTAGCCTAAAAGTGGCTGTAAAAATCTCTATTTATAACCTAAAACACGAATTGGGTCTTCTTGTAAATATCAAAGTCTTCTGGGCACTTTTGCAATTCTTCAAAACTTCATAAAAAGTCGCGGCCCATGATTTCTCGACTGGTGTCGATCGATACCAGGGGGTATCGATCGATGCTTGTCGCTCAGATCGGGCACTTAGTCGTCAGACTTCAATTTCGCTTCAGAATGCTCCATAGAACTTCAATATCTCTAATAATACTCCAAATGTGCTAAGACCTGTAAAAGACTCTAAAATACTACAAAACACTAGAAAGACTCTATAAAAATGACTTATATCATGGTCTAAACAGAGTAAAAACCATGATATATCAACTCCCCCAGACTTAGCATTTGCTTGCCCTCAAGCAAATAGAAGACTAAACAGAGAAATAGGTTTGAAAACGCGGAGACTCACCTGTTCATGAACCTTCGAAAAGATCCTCTTTCCAAGTACCCAAATGTTACCTAATCAGCTTTTGATCTAACCACCATGTACTTCTCCGTAGACATTCACACCTTTCCCAGACTCCACACATTATCCCACATCATTGTTCAAGTAAAGCCCTCATCGCCAGTTTCATCGCTGCAGCTAATATTCAAGAACCTTCTAGACTCTTTACCAAATAATATCATGACAAGGAACCACCATTTTTCACACTTTTTGTATCAATTTCTCTCCCCCAGACTTATTTCTTATTATGTTCTCTTTTTTTTATTATTCTTTTCTTTTCAGCTTTGCATATACACATCAAGGTATGAGACGCGAGTATTGATGGTGTTTGCCACCAAATCCCCGGTTCTTCCCTCTCTATGTATCAAAGGATGTAGGCGAATAATGGCATCATAGGAAAATCCTAACCTCACTTCCAAACCTTTGTGTGATCATTCCCTCTTAAGTAGAATAATGGGATCGCTGGAAATTTTCCTAACCCTCTACTCAGAAGAAAATCATTTCAATCTTTTATCCTGCTTTTTTTATCAACTTATAACAGGGGAGATAGATACCATAACTCTAAACACATGGGTTCCTTTATCAGATATGAATGATGAATCAAGCTCTATGAACACTAACCACGTTGATGAAGTGCAAAGATTTGGCTCAGGCTTCAGAAGAACTCTGCTGGAAACATGGATGTTTTCTAGTCAACTGGTCAATCTTTGGATTTTTCATTAGTCGATCTAGAACTGATCCTGTAACACTGTGCACTCAAAAACAAAATCAAATCAATAGGTTCAAGCACATGATCATTATCTCCAACAAGTTTTGACTCAATAAAAATAATTTTGACTCTATAAAACAACTGACTCTAAGAAAAACAAACACAATGTCAGCAGACACCTCCCCCAGACTTGAACAACACTGTCCCCAGTGTTATCTAGCCTAGAGTCAGTGAAATAAAACAAAAGAATAGAAGAATCGAAGAAAAACCATAAGTTACCTTGCTGGAACGTCAAGTATCGATCGACACACAGCCTGGTATCGATCGATACTAGGCTTAAATCGCCTTGATGAACCGTATATTCGCGATCGGTGTCGATCGATACCAATGGGGTATCGATCGATGCTAAGGCGATCTCGAATCTGCTCTTTGTTTCTCCTGACACAAACACAAAACGAACGAAATAAAAGGAAAAATGACTCAAAGACAGACTCACCAGTGGGTTGCCTCCCACCAAGCGCTCGTTTAACGTCAATTGCTTGACTGTAACGCCCTTCAGGCTGGATAAGAGTGAGAGCTTGCACCAAAACAGGCTCCACAACTTGACATTGCTAACTTGAGAGTTCTGCTCAGCATGCCTTTCACAAACTCCTGTCCTTTCTCTTCCAGCTCGGAAGTAAGAAGGATTCTAGCCTTAGAGAATGGCTTCGAGGCTCCTTTGCACTTTACCTTGTACTCAATCGAATCTCCAGCACACTTTTGAGGTATCAAAGTGATATGGAGATTCTCGACCTTCTTGCTCTTGGCCTTCTTCTTTGTTGTTGCCTTGGCCTTCTTGGCAACTTCCTTGGGGATGCAGGGCGGTTCGGCTGGAACGTCTGCGACAGTAGGCACATCAGGAGGCTCTTCCAAAAGATCAACTGCTAGCCACTCTCCTGTAACAACCTCGATGCTAGAGACACGAGTGGAAACACTCCTAGGGGGAATGACATCATAATAGACCCCTCCGTCAATGTAAGAGAAATAGATTCTCTTATTAGGCGTGTCTATGATCGCGCCAGCAGTACCCATAAATGGTCGTCCCAAAAGTATAGGCATACGAGATATCGCACCCATCTCCACAACTTGAAAATCAGTCGGCACCAGACAATCTCCTACTTTGACCAGTAGAGCAGAGATTGTATCGTATGGAAGTGAGGTGGAGTCGTTCGCGAGTGTGATAGATACTTTTAGTGATCGAATATCAGCCCCCAACCGCTCTGCAATTGCCCTTGAGATGACATTGACACTAGTCCCTGAGTCAACAAGAGACTCTTTAAACTCGACTCCAGAGATAGAGCATGGTACCGCGAATTTCCCTGGGTCTTCCCTCTGTGTCAATTGCAGCAGCGGAGGTGTACCTCTGGCCTTAATGAAGAGTGCCTTGATCTCTTCCTCAGTTTCTCTGTAATTTTTGAAGTGACTTAGCAGAGGACGACACTCTAGAGCTTCTTCAAAGGTTGAATCAGGGGAGATCCTTCTTACCATCTTCTCAAAGCCACACAGCTGCTTTGGAGAGATGGGATCTTTGAGGTGTTTAGGAACAAGATTCACCTTCTTGGGTTTGCGAACTCTTTCTTCAATTTCACATGTCCTGGCTCGTTCTACGATGAGTATCGATCGACACCAGGTAGGGTATCGATCGATACTCTTCGCGTTGAATCATCCTTGACAGATTTATCATCACCAAGAGGCTCCACAATCAGACTATCCATCATAGCCTTGCATCTGGCATCCTCTACCTCCTTCTTAGCTTTCTCAAGAGCTCTGGGATAAGGCATCCTTGGTATGTAGACCCTTTCTGCAAGTACTTTAGGCACCATAGTCGACATCTCTGGTGTCTCCTCTGTAATCGCCTTAGTATCGACCGATACCAATGAGGTATCGATCGATACACAGGTTTTGGAAGTGTCCCGTATCAGAATTGTAACTGGCATCGATCGACACCTGGGGGTATCGATCAATGCTATGGCGATTGCAGGATCATCTTCGAAATTTTCTGCACATGAGGAGATTGCATTGACGTGTGCATTGTGTGCATGCACCGTCTTTCCCTTGGAATTTGCTGCAGTCTGAGCTACTTGCGTCTCCAGCATCATGTGGCTTGTCTTTAGAGCCTCGATCCTTCCACTCAAATCGGTGTACAAATCATCCAATTTCCCATTGAAGGTTACCGTCATCTTCTCCTGCCCTTGAAAAAGCTGTTCAAGCATAGCCTCAATCTTACTCTCAGGAGCTTTGGGTGGTGGGGATTGGTACCCTCCTTGCTGACCATAGTTGGTGAAGTTTCGATTGGTGTTGTACCCAAATCGCTGACCCTGAAAACCAGAACCACCAACGTAGTTACAATCTTCTACTTCATTCTCAGCAGCAAAGTGGACGACCTTTGTTGTCTTTCCCAGCAGAAGACTGTGCATAGAATCCAGCTGAGCTTTAACTTCAGCGATTTGCGACCCATCCATGTTACCAGCCAGCTTCTTGCGCTCGAAGTCTGCGCTCTTGGTGCTACTACTAGATGCAAAGTTTTCAATCAACACATAAGCATCCTCAGGGTACCTAGTGTTGAAATTACCATTGCTCGAAGAGTCCAGAGCCATCTGATACCTCCAATCTACTCCTATAAAGAAGATACCCAGCAGCTGCACATCAGAGTATCCGTGATGTGGGCAATCTCTCTGATACGATCTGAATCTCGTCCAAGCAGCCTTGAACGCCTCAGTAGGTCCTTGAGAAAAGGTGGAGATCTTATTCCTCAGATCCTCAGATCGTGCATCGTCATAGAAGTTAATCAGGAAGGCTCTCTTAGTGTCCTCCCAAGTAGTTAGCGAACCAGGAGGTAGTTGCCTCAGCCAGTAGGTCGCTTCTCCACCTAGAGAGTAGGGGAAGAGCTTGCAGAAGAGATAGTCGTAGGACACTCCATTGCTCTTGATGCTAGTGACCAAGTCCTCGAACCTCTCTACATGGTCCATTGGATGTTCATGAGGAAGACCATGAAAGAGATGCTGTCCCACAAGAGCAAAGTAAGCAGGCTTCAGCTCAAAATCATTCCTCTCGAACGCAGGAGGACGAATTGTTGAACGATTGGCGAAAAAACTAATTCGGCCTGTTGTATTCACCAATCGTTCTTGCACAATTAACCACAGCATTCCTCGCATTCCCAGCGGCATTCTCAGCGACAACAGGAGCAGGTGGAATGATGATCCCCTCTCCATCCAGACGTTGTCCTTGCTCATTGCACAACCGACCCTCTTGGTCTCTGTAGGCACCTGCTGCATCACGAACCAACTGATTGTTGTTCATCTTAGCTGATTTCTTTGCTTTCCTGTTTGTGCGTTCCACAAGTGCTAGTTGTTCCAGTGATAGATCAACTAACGGAGTGCTCTTTTTGCTTCTAGTTTCAAGATTATGCATGCACCTGAAATCAAAAGCCAAGAACGTAAGTAACTGAAATTTACGACGGGTATCGACCGATACTCAAGGGTATCGATCGATACTCGGGCGATTTAGATGAATTTCTTAGCTAAAATCTAATGGCGAATTGAGTCCCCGGCAACGGCGCCAAAATTGATATGCTCAATTTAATACCCTAAATAGTACTAAAGCAGTTGCTGCAGTAAATCAGGGGTCGAACACAAGAACTCAGTTATCACACAATAGATTATATAGATCCGAAACAAGCTAAATCAGAAGATGTAATTGAAAACAATGCAGAAATTAAAAGGGTTGTAAATCAATGGAGAGAATATAGGTCCAGGGTTTTTCTCAGGAAATCAATGAATGCAGCTAAATTAACTAACATGATTCATATTTAGCACTGTTCTTGAACTCAAATCACTAAAATATAGCTAACCAACTCTCGTTGCGAAAGCTATCTAAATCTAAATCCTAGGAATTCCAAATCTCTTTGCGAATCCTAAAGTCTAAATCAACTTTAAGGTTCATGTTTAATATGTTCACAAATCAATTAAACCAAATCTCTTTGCGAATAATCAATTTGCTCACCTAAGGTTCTATCAGGTAATTAATCGCACTCTCGTGCCTAATCAATTATCCTAAGATCTAAAGTCCAGATTTGTCAACCTAGAATTAGCTTTGAACACAACCTAAGCGAAGAACTAATTCAGATGGTGAATCCTAAAAAGATAATTAACCTAGCATTCAGAGAAAACCCTTATGAGAAAACACTAAACCTAAAATGGATCTACTCAGACATGGTAAATGAAACAATCAACATAACTGAATAAATCATCAATAGAATAATAATAACAAGAGGTTCTTGAGATCTGATCTCGGACGAAGGGAGATTCAGACTTGTCTCAAACCAAGGTAAAATCAAACACAGAAATAAAGCTTAGCCTAAAAGTGGCTGTAAAAATTTCTATTTATAACCTAAAACACGAATTGTGTCTTCTTGTAAATATCAAAGTCTTCTGGGCACTTTTGCAATTCTTCAAAACTTCATAAAAAGTCGCGGCCCATGATTTCTTGACTGGTGTCGATCGATACCAGGGGGTATCGATCTCGCTCAGATCGGGCACTTAGTCATCAGACTTCAATTTCGCTCCAGAATGCTCCATAGAACTTCAATATCTCTAATAATACTCCAAATGTGCTAAGACCTGTAAAAGACTCTAAAATACTACAAAACACTAGAAAGACTCTATAAAAAGGACTTATATCATGGTCTAAATAGAGTAAAAACCATGATATATCAGAAGTGAAGTCAGAACAATAGATTCAAGAAAAATATCAAAGTCTCCAACAAGTTTTTAACTCAATAAAACGGTTTTGACTCAAAAACGACTGGCTCTAAGAAAAACAAACGCATTGTCAGCAACTACCTCCCTCAGACTTAAACAACACTGTCCCCATTGTTATCTAGTCTAGAGTCGGTAAAAGAAACCAAAAGAACTAAGTGGAGTCGTGTAAAACAAAGAAGTTACTGGAGTGGGGTAGGAGTGTCGACCGACACACAGCATTGGTATCGATCGATACCAGGCTTAGGTCGACACAGCTAACTCTTTTCATCGATTTGATAAGCTCAACTCCTTTGTCGCGCAAGTGGTGTCGATCGATACCATTACTGGTATCGCTCGACACAGCTCCTTTGTAACTGATTCACGCAAAACATAAGACACAAAACCAAAAACCAAAAGAAATAAAAGAAATATGTACAGACTCACCAGTGGGTTGCCTCCCAACAAGCGCTTGTTTTCAGTCATTAGCTTGACTTTGGCTCATGTATTAGTCAGGATAGGAATGAGAACTTGCTCCAAAACAAGCTCCACAACTAGACATCTCCAACTTCAGAGTTCTTCTCAACATACCCTTCACAACATCCTTTCCTTTCTCTTTCAACTCTGAAGTGAGAATAGCTCTAACCTTAGAGAATGGTTTCGAAGTTCCCTTGCACTTCACCTCATATTCAATCGAATATCCATCACACTTCTGAGGGGTTAAAATCATATAGGCATCACTCTTGACTCTTTTGCTCTTCACATTCTTCTTTGCCGTAGCCGTTTTGATGTCTCTCTTCGTGATGATAGAAGGACCATCTAAAACGTCTATGACATTGGGCTCATCATAAGGCTCTTCCAAAAGATCAACCATCAACGTCTCTCCTATAAAAATGGTGATGCAAGAGACATGTTTGGGAGCTCTTCCATAAGGAATGTCTTTGTAGGAGACCTCTTTGTCAATGTATGAGAACGAGATTCTATTACTGGGCGTGTCTATAACTGCATCAACTGTAGCCATGAAAGGTTTTCCAAGAATAAAAGGTATATTAGAACTTTCGCTCATCTCCACAATCTGTAAATTAGTAGGAACCAGACAATCTCCTACTTTAACAAGCAAATCAGGGATGGTACCATATGTAATTGATGTTGAAGAGTTTGCGAATGCGAGAGTCATCTTAGCCGATCTAATATCACCAATTTTCAACCTCTCTGCAATTGCCTTTGACATGACATTGACGCTAGACCCTGAATCAACGAGAGACTCTTTGAATTCAACTCCAGAGATAGAGCATGAAACCGAAAATTTTCTTGGGTCTTCTCTCTTAGTCAACTGCTTCATTGGTGGTGGTGTGCTTCTTGCCTTGATGAAGAGTGCCTTGATCTCTTCAATAGTTTCTCTGCAATCTTGGAAGTAACCAAGCAAATGGCGGTTTTCCAAAGTTTCTTCAAAAGACATCGTATGGGGAATCTTCCTTACCATCTTCTCAAAAGCGAGCAACTTCTCTGCAGTAATGGGATCTCTGAGATGTCTAGGTGGTTTAGAATATGGCAACTTAGGCTTGTAAACATTCACCTCAACAATCTTCGGTTTTTTCATAATTTCTACCTTAGTCTGCGAGGGGTGTCGACCGACACCAAATTGGTATCGATCGACACAAGGCTTATGTATCATCTCTTCAGGTTGGTGTCGATCGACACCAGTAGTGGTGTCACTCGACACAGGTTGGTGACGATCGACACAAGTAGTGGTGTCGCTCGACACAGGTTGGTGTCGATCGACACAAGTAGTGGTGTCGCTCGACACAGTCGTATCAAGCTTAAAATCACCTTTAAACCCTTTTCTACGATTGCAGTGACATCTTTAGCACTTATTAAGGTGATTTCATTGACGTATTCATTCTGTGAATGAACCATCTTTCCCTTGACAGCTGTTGCAGTATGAGCTATTTGAGTTTCCAGCATCTTCTGATGAATACTGAGAGCCTCGATTTTTCCATTCAGGTCTGTGTACATAGCATCCATCTTCCCATTGAAGTCCACTGTCATCTTCTGTTGTCCCTGAAGAAGTTGTTCAAGCATAAACTCAACCTTGCTTTCAGGAGTTTTGGGTGGTGGAGATTGATATATCATGGTTTTTACCCTGTTTAGGCCATGATATAAGTCCTTTTTATAGAGTCTTTCTAGTGTTTTGTAGTCTTTTAGAGTCTTTTGCAGGTTTTAGCACGTTTGGAGCATGATTGGAATTCTTGGAGCTTTCTGGAGCATTCTGGAGCGAAGCAGAAGATCCGTGTAGCTGAGATGTCGAAATAATTTGAGTATCGATCGATACCCCCTGGTATCGATCGATACCCGTCGAGGAAACAGAAGGATCGCGACTTATTGAAGAGTTGAAGAATTGCAGGATTGGCCCAGAAGACTTTAATAATTACAAGAAGCTCCAATTCGTGTTTTAGGTTATTTATAGAGATTTTACAGCCACTTTTTAGGCTACGCTTATTTTATTCGGGATTTGAGAGAGAGCTTTTGAGGGAGACAAGTCTGATACTTTGTTCATTTGAGAGAAGATTTCGAACCATTTGTTACTCTTTGTTATTATTTATTTAAGTATTTATTCAGTCATGTTCATTGTTTCAATCTCCATGTCTGAGTAGATCACCTGTTAGGTTTAGGGTTTTCTCATAAAGGATTTCTTTGAATGCTAGGTTGATTATCTGTTAGGATTCACCATCTGAATTAGTTCTTCGCCATAGGTTGTTCTCAAATCTAATTCTGGATTGATCACCTAGAACTTAGATCTTAGGATAATTGATTAGGCACGAGAGTGCGATTAATTATCTGATGGAACCTTAGGTGAGCAAATTGATTATTCGCAAAGAGATTTGGTTTAATTGATTTGTGAACATATCAAACCTGAACTTTAAAGCTGATTTAGACTTTAGGATTCGCAAAGATATTTGGAATTCCTAGGATTTAGATTTAGATAGTTTTCGCAACGACAGTTGGTTATCTATATTTTAGTGATTTGAGTTTAAGAACCGTGAGTAATCTAAACCCTGTTAGTTAATTTAGCTGCATTCATTGATTTTCTGAGAAATACCCTGAACCTATCTGCCTCCAACTGAATTTACAACACTTTTAATTGCATACTTGTTTTCAATTACATCTTTTGATTTAGCGTATTTTGGATCTATATAATCTATTGTGTGATATCTTGAGTTCTTGTGTTCGACCCCTGATTTACTGCAGCAACTGCTTTAGTACTATTTAGGGTATTAATTTGAGCATATCAAATTTGGCGCCGTTGCCGGAGACTCAATTCGCCATTAGATTTTAGCTAAGAAATTCGTCTAAATCGCCCGAGTATCGATCGATACCATTCAGTATCGGTCGATACCCGTCGTCAATTTCAGTTACTTACGTGCTTTACTCTTGAATTTCAGGTGCATGCCTAATTTTGAAACCAGAAGCAAAAAGAGCACTCCGCTAGTTGATATATCACCGGAACATCTAGCACTTGTGGAACGCACAAACAGGAAAGCAAAGAAATCAGCTAAGATGAACAACAATTAAGTGGGCTTGGTTCAAGATGCAGCTGGTGCTTACAGAGACCAAGAGGGTCGGTTGTGCAATGAGCAAGGACAACGTCTGAATGGAGAGGGGATCGTCATACCACCTGCTCTTGTTGTCGCTGAGAATGTCGCTGGGAACGCGAGGAATGTTGTGGTTAATCGTGGAAGAACGATTGGTGAGTACAACAGGCCGGATCATTTTTTCGTCAATCGGTCAGCGATTCGTCCTCCTGCGTTCGAGAGAAATGATGACTTTGAGCTGAAACCTGCATACTACACTCTTGTGGGACAGCATCTCTTTCATGGTCTTCCTCATGAACATCCGATGGATCATGTGGAGAAGTTCGTGGACTTGGTAACTAGCATCAAAAGCAATGGAGTGTCCTACGACTTTCTTTTCTGCAAGCTCTTCCCGTACTCTCTAGGTGGAGATGCGACTTATTGGCTGAGACAGCTACCTCCTGGATCGCTGACTAGTTGGGAAGAGACCAAGAGGGCCTTCCTGATTAACTTCTACGATGATGCACGATCTGAGGATCTGAGGAATAAAATCTCCCAATTTTCTCAAAGACCTACTGAGGCGTTCAAGGCTGCTTGGACGAGATTCAGATCGTATCAGAGAGATTGTCCACATCACGGATACTCTGACGTGCAGCTACTGGGTATGTTCTTCAGAGGGATAGATTGGTGGTATCAGATGGCTTTGGACGCTTCAAGCAATGGTAATTTCAACACCAGGTATCCTGAGGACGCTTATGTGTTGATTGAGAACTTTGCATCTAGCAGTAGCACTAAAAGCGCAGATTTCGAGCGCAAGAAGCTGTCTGGTAATCATGATGGATCGCAATCGCTGAAGTTAAGGCTCAGCTGGATTCTATGCACAGTCTTCTGCTGGGAAAGACAACAAAGGCCGTTCACTTTGCTGAAAATGTTGAGGTGTTTAACGAGAGTGAAGCAGAAGATGTCAATTACATTGGTGGTTCTGGTTTTCAGGGACAGAGGAACCAATTCAACAACAATCGGAGCTTCAACAACAACTTCCAGCAAGGAGGATTCAACCAGAAACCTGCCCAAAACAGCGGTTACACCAGGAACTACGGAAGTCCTTCTTACGAGCATGTGACTACTAAAACATCAGAGAACAAGATTGAGGCCATGCTTGAAACGCTCGTTCAAGGAAAACAACAGATCACAGTGACATTCAATGGTAAGATGGACGCCATGTACAAAGATCTGAGTGGAAGGATCGATGCTCGTGGTATTCATCAGAAGAAGCTGGAAAATCATGTAGCTCAGACTTCAGAAGGTTCGAGAAGACAAGAAGGTTTTCTTCCAGGAAAAGGAGAGAACCCAAGGGCACACATCAATGCCATTACCTTGAGAAGTTGTAAATAGGTCACTTCAGGAGCGAGAGTATACCAACCTGCTGAAAATTTTGTGATGTCTGACGATGAGGACTCTGAAATCGCCAATGCATCGATCGACACTACCCATCATCGATCGACACCGGTCAAAATTCTTACACGGGAAAACTCAAAATCCCGTGTATCGATCGATACCCCCCTGTATTGATCGATACTGAACCCGAAATCGATACAGCACTTATTACGAAGGAGAAGCCTAAAGCGGTTGCAGAGAGAGTCTACATACCGCGGATACCTTATCCCATAGCTCTTGGGAAGACTAAGATGGAGGTAGAGGACACTAGATGCAAGGAAATTTTGGACAAGCTGGTTGTTGAACTTCCCTTCATCGATGCTATCAAAACTTCTCCAGCCTTCAGGAGATATGGCAAGAAGATGGTGTCCAGCAATGTGAACCTTGAAGACGGTTGTCTGATGATCACTCATGAGTGCAGTGCAATCCTAACCAACAGGATCCCAACGAAACTACCAGATCCAGAGAGCTTTGTCTTGGATTGCACAATCTTTACTGACAGGTTTGAGCGTTCTCTTTGTGACATTGGCTCAAGTGTCAACCTCATGCCATACTCGGTTGCTAACAGAATGGGAATGACAGACTTCACTTCTACGAGGATCTCGCTGATACTCGCTGATCGTTCAGTTAGACTTCCAGAAGGTTTGCTCGAGGATGTTCCGATTAAGATTGGGGATTGCTTAATCCCAACTGATTTCATTGTCTTGGAGTATGATTCGGAACCCAGAGATCCTCTCATCTTGGGAAGGCCATTCCTAGCAACAGTTGGTGCTCTGATTGATTGCAGGAATGGGAAGATAGCTCATAGCATTGGTGAGTTGGTCATGACTTTTAACATGGAGAAGATGATGAAGAGACCAACCATCGATGGACAGATTTTCTTCGTTGATACCTTCTGGGACATTGCTGAGGAGTACTTCCTGGAGATGCATCCTGAAGACCCATTGGAGAGGGCATTGGTCTGTTCAGCTGAGTCAGAAGTCCATTCGAGTGATGTTGCTGCTGAATACGTGAAGATGCTCGATACAGTACTGCTAGTATCGATCGATACTCACCTAGTATAGATCGATACCCGGCGACCAGAAAGAGGTTTGGCCGAAAGTACTACGCAAGCTGCTGGGCTTGGAGATTGGAGCGAGGAGAAAGCTCCTAAGGTGGAACTCAAACCACTTCCTGCGAATCTGAGGTATGGTTTTCTTGGTCCTAATTCCACGTTCCTAGTAATCATTAATGCTTCCTTGAACAACGCAGAGGTTACCTTACTGCTGAGCAGGCTGCGCAAGTATCGCAAAGCTCTTGCTATTCTCTTGATGATATTTCAGGTATATCCCCGGACCTGTGCATGCATAGGATTCATCTTGAGGACGAGTCAAAGGCTTCAATCGAGCATCAAAGGAGGCTGAATCCAAACCTGAAGGAAGTGGTTAAGAAAGAGGTCATGAAACTCTTGGATGCAGGAGTTATCTATGCCATCTCAGATAGCTCTTGGGTTAGTCCAGTGCACGTTGTTCCTAAGAAAGAAGGGATAACCGTGGTGAAGAATGAGAAGGATGAGATGATTCCTACGAGGACTATCACTGGACATCGAATGTGCATTGACTACAAGAAGTTGAATGCAGCTACACGGAAAGATCACTTCACATTGCCATTCATTGACCAGATGTTGGAGAGATTGGCTAGTCATCCCTACTATTGTTTCCTTGATGGATATTCAGGTTTCTTTCAGATCCCTATCCATCCAGATGACCAAGGGAAGACCACTTTCACATGTCCCTATGGCACATTCGCATAC
>PKML01015496.1:73501-88155 GCA_002933935.1 Eutrema yunnanense
CACAAAAGGGGTAAAACAGTACTTTTAGTCGGAATCTCGTTTATTGATCAATATCGGCGTTACAACAGAGTAAATGAGATTTGCAAAGACAAAAGATCTTGAGGTCGGTAATCAGCTCTCTCTCTATTCTTTGTCTCTGCGGAAGTTGTGGATGTCTTGAATGAATGAACCTCCTCCTCTATTTATAATGTCTTGGAGGCGGTTGAGGGAAGATCTCTCCTTTTCCGAGTTCGATTAGGAAAAGGAAATCTTCCGGTTTTCTCGCCGAGATAAGGATAAATTCCTGATAGAATATTTCCTTTTCCGAGATCGGTGGGAAAAGGAAATATTCTGGTTTTATCTGTTGTAATGGGCCGGGCTTGTGATGGGCCTAGGTCGGTAGCCGAGATGGGCTTTCAGCGAGATTCCGAGTTCGGCCCAGTGTTTTTTCGGGCCGATTTATCTTTGATCCGAACCATCGTAAACCGGTCTTGATCGGACCGGTCTCGGTTCGAACCGAGTTAAACCAGGGGGTGCTAATCCCCCCTCTAACACTGGTCATTTTGCCACTTTCAAGACAGTGTCCAAGGCTCTTCAAGCAGGCTTCTGGTGGCCTACCATGTTTAAGGATGCTCACACCTTCGTTTCACAGTGTGATGCTTATCAGATGAGAGGGAAAATCAGTAAGAGACATGAGATGCCACAAAATTTCATCCTTGAGGTTGAAGTTTTCGATTGACGGGGCATCGACTTTATGGGTCCCTTTCCATCGTCACAAAAGAAAATATACATCCTGGTTGCTGTGGACTATGTGTCCAAATGGGTGGAAGCGATAGCTAGTGAGAAAAATGACTCTGCAGTGGTTCTTAAGCTGTTTAAGATCATCATTTTCCCTCGCTTTGGAATACCTCGAATTGTGATAAGTGATGGTGGCTCTCACTTTATCAACAAAATTTTCGAGAGGTTGCTGAAGAAGTATGGTGTGAACCATTGTGTAGCTACTCCATATCACCCTCAGACGAGTGGGCAGGTCGAGGTCTCCAACAGGCAGATCAAAGAGATTTTGGAGACGACAGTGAGTGCTTATAGGAAGGATTGGTCTACAAAGTTGGACGATGCGCTATGGGCATACATGACTGCTTTCAAGACACCGCTGGGTACTACACCATTCCAGTGGAGATTGAGCACAAGGCTGCATGGGCGACGAAGTTGCTGAACTTCGACATCAAACCTGCTGCTGAGAGGAGATTGATTCAGCTGAACGAGCTGGATGAGATCAGACACCACGCTTATGAGAACTCGAAGTTGTACAAGGAGAGAACCAAGGCTTATCATGATAAGAAGATCATCTCCAGACACTTCGAGCCGAACGACCAGGTACTTCTGTATAACTCTCGTTTGCAATTGTTTCCTGGTAAACTGCGTTCTTGTTGGTCAGGTCACTTCACAATCAAGGAGGTCAGACCACATGGTGCTGTAGTGCTGATCAATCGTAAAGGCGAAGAGTTCACTGTCAATGGACAAAGGCTGAAACACTATTGGGCGAAAGCTGAGATTCCAGACGGACACATAACGCCTCTGGATAATTCACCCACAACCTGAGTGGAGTTACAGTCAAGCTAATTACGTTAAACGAGCGCTTGGTGGGAGGCAACCCACTGGTGAGTCTGTTTTTGAGTCGTTTTTCTTTTTCTTTTTCGTTCGTTCTGTGTTTGTGTCAGGATAAACAAGGAGCAAAACTCGAAATCGCCTAGCGTCGATCGATACCCCATTGGTATCGGTCGACACCAATCGCGAATGAAAGGTTCATCAAGTCGATTTAAGCCTGGTATCGATCGATACCAGGCTGTGTGTCGATCGATACTCGATGTTCCAGCAAGGTAACTTCTTGTTTCTCTTCGTGTTATCCTGTTCATTTGTTTTCTTTCATTGACTCTAGGCTAGATAACACTGGGGACAGTGTTGTTCAAGTCTGGGGGAGGTGTCTGCTGACATTGTTTTTGTTTTTCTTAGAGTCAGTTGTTTTATCGAGTCAAAAACATTTTATTGAGTCAAAACATGTTGGAGATGATGATCATGTGCTTGAACCTATTGATATGATTTTGTTTTTGAGTGCACAGTGTTACAGGATCGGTTCTAGATCGACTAATGAAAAATCCAAGGACTGACCAGTTGGCTAGAAAACATCCATGTCTCCAGCAGAATTCTTCTGAAGCCTGAGCCAAATTTTCGCACTTCATCAATGTGGTTAGTGTTTTTAGAGCTTGATTCATCATTCATATCTGATAAAGGAACCCATGTGTTTAGAGTTATGGTATCTCTTTCTCATGTTATAAGTTGATAAATAAGAGCATAAAAGATTGAAATGATTTTCTTCTGAGTAGAGGGTTAGGAAAATTTCCAGCGATCCCATTATTCTACTTAAGAGGGAATGATCACACAAATGATTGGAAGTGAGGCTAAGATTTTCCTATGATGCCATTATTCGCCTACATCCTTTGATACATAGAGAGGGAAGAACCGGGGATTTGGTGGCAAACACCATCAATACTCGCGTCTCATACCTTAACGTGTATATGCAAAGCTAAAAAATAAAAGAAAGAACATAATAAGAAATAAGTCTGGGGGAGAGAAATTTATACAAAAAGTGTGAAAAAGGGTGGTTCCTTGTCATGATATCGTATGGTAAAGAATCTAGAAGGTTCTTGAACATTGGCTGCAGCGATGAAACTGGCGAAGATGGCTTTATCTGAACAATGCTCTGAGATAATGTGTGGAGTCTGGAAAAGCTGCGAATGTCTACGGAGAAATACATGGTGGTTAGATCGAAAGCTGGTTAGGTAACACTTGGGTACTTGGGAAAAGGATCTCTGCAATGGTTCGTGAACAGGTGAGTCTCTACGTTTTCAAACCTCTTTATCTGATTTAGTCTTCTATTTTCTTGAGGGCAAGCAAAGGCTAAGTCTGGGGGAGTTGATATATCATGGTTTTTACCCTGTTTAGGCCATGATATAAGTCCTTTTTATAGAGTGTTTCTAGTGTTTTGTAGTCTTTTAGAGTCTTTTACAGGTCTTAGCACGTTTGGAGCATAATTGGAATTATTGGAGCTTTCTGGAGCATTATGGAGCGAAGTAGAAGATCCGTGTAGCTGAGATGTCAAAATCACATGAGTATCGATCGATACCCGTCGAGGAAACATGAGGATCGCGACTTATTGAAGAGTTAAAGAATTGCAGAATTGGCCCAGAAGACTTTAATAATTACAAGAAGCCCCAATTCGTGTTTTAGGTTATTTATAGAGATTTTACAGCCACTTTTTAGGCTACGCTTATTTTATTCGGGATTTGAGAGAGAGCTTTTGAGGGAGACAAGTCTGATACTTTGTTCGTCTGAGAGAAGATTTCGAACCATTTGTTACTCTTTTTTATTATTTATTTGAGTATTTGTTCAGTCATGTTCATTGTTTCAATCTCCATGTCTGAGTAGATCACCTGTTAGGTTTAGGGTTTTCTCATAAAGGATTTCTTTGAATGCTAGGTTGATTATCTGTTAGGATTCACCATCTGAATTAGTTCTTCGCCATAGGTTGCTCTCAAAGCTAATTATGGATTGATCACCTAGAACTTAGATCTTAGGATAATTGATTAGGCGCGAGAGTGCGATTAATTACCTGATAGAACCTTAGGTGAGCAAATTGATTATTCGCAAAGAGATTTGGTTTAATTGATTTGTGAACATATCAAACCTGAATTTTAAAGCTGATTTAGACTTTTGCACTACAAGAAATTAAAAGGCACGTTGGTAGCGCGAAAAAATGCTACCGTAGCCTTTGGTAGCGTATTTTAAAACGCTAGGTTTGCCGCATCTACAAAAGACCCCCCCCCCCCTATTGTAGCATTTTTTTAAATGCTATGTTAGTCTGACCTATGATAGCGCGAATCAAATGCTATTGAAATTAATTTCCTAGCGTCATATTCGTGCTATTATTCGATTTTTCGTATCATATTTTTAATGATGTAATTTGTTTTATTGTGACAATTTTAAAACGCTATTGAATATTTTTTAATGGCCTTTTTATCATGCTGTACGATAATCTATAATATGAGATTAAAAATGCCATTGATTATTGTTTCATGGCATTTTTCTCGTGATGTAACCTAAATTATGATGACAAATATAAAATGCAACAGAATATTTGTATTGTGCTATTTGTATTGCTATATATTGAGATGATATTAACTAATTACTATAATTAACACTAATTAAAGATAATTATATCATAGAATATAAGTAGATTTTCCATTAAAATTCCAAAACAACAAAGTCATAACATACAAAATATGAAATCTTAAACAGACCATGTTGCATGAAAAACTTGCACATCTGCACTAGTGCAGAGCAGCGTTAGTATCTGAGACACAAAACATTGACTCCAACATTATGACTCAGACCAAGCAGCACTATGTCAGCTTCCTGCAATAACCGAGCACGTTTTAAGTGCAAAAGCCCTTCCTCTGCATCCTTGATTGGGCTGATAAGTTCTTCATGGACCTTATGAGATACAAAATCGCCACATGAAGGCAGAAGATAACAACAACTCATGAGATTGAAGGATAAGAATTGTTGAAACATTAAACATTTAAGTATCCCAGAAAACTTGGGATCTGATTCGGAGAAGAAAACTTACCGAGAGGAGCTCGGGGTTAGATGGGTCAGAGGCTAGGGCTTCGTCAATGGCGGAAAGCAATTCTCTCTGGTCTTTCAGTTGAATGTCAAGAAGATTTTCCAGGGCTTTTCATGCAACAGAGGCTTTGCCATTCCCTAAAGACACCAATCTGGTTCTTTTGTGTTATCCATTAGGTTTGCACCTGTACACATATTGAGAATAAAAATCACAACAACATCTCTGTATCAATACTTCGCCATGGTCTAGTGTGAACAAATCAACACTCAAATTTGGCTTCTTTAAGTTACTCTAAAACTAATCGAACAAGACAACATCAAAAAGCAGAATTTCACACTTACTTTGTCTAATTTCTTCAATCTTCATAAACAGATTTGGAGCCCTTAAACTCAACAGTGTATCGCCGAAAACTAAGGATTTGAGGGGCCGAACTGTTGGTCTCAGCTACACTCCGGAGAGGCACCCGTAGCGAAATGGCCATATCTCGAACAAAACCCAGAGCCGAATTCAAAGTGAGAGGAAACCAAGGAAGAGAGTTTTATCTGTCCAAGTCCGGCGAATCAATCGGCGGCTGGCAAGAACACCATAGCCCAAACGAGACATTCCAAAACTGGGCACGCAGAGCTCGGTTCACAAAGCGTCGGAACCTCCATGAATCTGAGATCAGAGTTCCGAAGAAATCTGAGCAAGCTACAATAGTAGAGGCTTTGCCATTCCCTAAAGTCTCATGTCTTATTCGATGAGAGGGATCGAGATAGAAAGAAGAGAGAAAAATAAGAGAGAAGACTTACCTGGGTCGACGGCGGCTATAGAGGAGGAAGGAGACAAAAGAGTAGGAGAAGAGGAGAAAAAGAAAGGAGTTGATTAATGTTCGTTGGATTGAATATCATCAACGGTTGATATTAAAACAAAAGTGGAATCCTTGTGACTATGGATTAACCAATCAGAAGCTTTCATTTGGTAATATAATTTTTTTATTTAATTTTGATATTTAAACTAAAATCTAAAATTTATAGTTCATAATTTATGATTTGGGAATTGGGGTTTTGATTTAAAAAATGAATATATTTGATTTTAAGATTTATATTTTTTATATTAAAATGAATAAAAAATGAATATACTATAAACGATGACATCGGTTTTTGCCAATTTTGATCATCTATTTTGGAGACTTCCAGCTGAGGAAAAGAACACGATGTTTCCGTGGATAGTGTGGAACATTTGGAAAGCAAGGAATCACAAGGTATTCTCAAATGTGGACAGAAACCCACAAGAGATTCTGAGGATAGCGGAAACAGAAATAGCAACTTGGGAAGCGGCACAAAATAGTGAACATGACTTATCTACCCAACAACCGGGTCTCAAAACCGAAATAAAGGAACACGAGGAATACAACGGCCTCACATGCTATATTGATGGGTCATGGAAGGAAGGGGAGAAATTTTCGGGTTTAGGATGGTTTTGCTTTCATGAAGGAATTGAAGGGAAGATTATGGGGTCCCGTAATCTACGAAGAAGTCTATCCCCGCTACACGTGGAATTGGAAGCGTTCACCTGGGCGATGCATTGCATGAGTGCAAACCACAAGACGGCTATAGCTTTTGCTACAGACTGCTCAGAGCTGGTGAAGATGGTGTCTACACCAAAAGAGTGGCCGGCATTTACGTTACAGTTGGAGGAGTTCAAGAGGAGCAAGGAGGCTTTCACCTATTTCTCTATCACACAAATCCCCCGCACGAGCAACACAGTGGCAGACAAGTTAGCACGAGGTGCTCGAGTCTACCCATCAGATTTCACTTATGTAAACTCGATACCCCCGATTTGGTTCACCGAATAGGGTTACGTATCAAAGCTGTTGATAAAAAAAAAGATTTATATTTTTTGTAATTGACAAATAGGAAAAATATGTTTCAAACGTGATTCGTTGACACTATACTCCAATACTTTAAATCATTAACCCTATACTTTAATTCAAACTCAAAGAATTATTTTGTTTAGACACTAAATCAAACCTTAAACCCTATACACTAAATCAAACCTTAAACCTTATACACTAAATATATTGTGGTATACATGAAACTCAAGAAAAAACAAAATATTTCAAACCCTAAATCCTAGAGACTAAATCTAACCCTTAACCATATACACTAAATCAAATTCGAAAATTCTTCTAATTATTTTTAATTTAAATATTGTGTTGTGTATTGTTACCCTAAACCTTGAACCTTATACCAATACTCTAAACCCTAAATAAAATATTCAACACCTAATTCTGTAAGACATTATATATTTAGTTATTTCTGCAAAAAAAATATCATAAACCCTAAACCCTAAATCAAAACCAAAACCTTAATCCTATACACTTAAATCAAACCGTATGGCCTAAACCCTAAATCAAAGATTCACCAACTTTTCTTTGTAATTTTGTATGTGTAATAATATGTTGTATTTTTAATTAAGAAATAGAAAAATATTTTACAAGTGTGAATTTCTATACCCTAAATCAAACCCTCATTAATCCATAAAAAATTATTATATTTCTATTGTTAATAAATCTAGGAAAAATATTGCAAACCATATACCTCAAACTCTATACACTAAACTATAAATCAAAGATTCACTAACCTTTCCTTTTTATTTTACATTCTTAATATGAAACAATAATTATGTTCTTTATATGAAACAGTAAAACTAAAAATATTTCAAACCCTATACCCTATACCCTATACCCTAAACTCTATATCAAATTCACTAACTTTTTGTATTTTTTAATAGTATTTTATTTTATGTTTTTAGTATTAAACAATATTTTCTTGTATTTTCTAGTATATTCCAATAAGACCGACCAACATAATGCCTCATGAAAATATGGTTTACTCTTTCTTTAATGTTTCATCACACTTATATATAACCAAATGAGCGTAGTTCTTACAAAGGAGTCTTCTTTGACTACTTACCACTCCCAGGTGAAGCATGGACTTGCACTCATGGGAACATGCGACCGGGAACAAGCGCCATTAATGGGTTCTTAATACCCAAAATAGAGAAGAGCTAAAACTGAATGAAACTCTCTCAATACTTATCTTGAACTCGGTTTATGAACAAAAGCTTATGCACATATGTTTGTTTGTTGTACTCAAGACATAAGAGAAATAAGGTTTCAAATAGAGCATGAGACTCTTACAAAGACCAAATCAATAAGGTTTCTCGGCTTGAAGCTTTGCGACTAGAGTTAGTCCAAAGACGTTGAGGAAGATGTAAGTTGGGTTCAGTATCTGCCCCATTGCAGCTCCATTCACCAAGATTGAGCTTATAAGAACAAACCTATCCACTCCTTGTTTCAAGAACGCATCCACCAGATTCAATGTCCCAAAATTATCGACTTTCCAAGGAGCGAATAGATCAAACCCGGGACGAAACCCAGAAGCACAAATCACAGCTTGAGAATCATCACCTATAGCTTCAGCTAGCTTCTCGAGACCTTCTATCACGTCTGCTCTAACCTAACAAGATAATCACAGAGGAGTTGTGGGATTTTTAAAAGAATGTAACAGCGAAAAACGTTCGATTAAGACCAAAAGAAAAAAAAACATACAATCTGAAGAAACAAGTCATCTTTGAAAGATGGTTTTGCTTTTTCGACATAGGCTTTGAACTGAAATATATTCATTACTCGCTCCCCAGATTCTTCAAGTAAAGAGTCATGTAGCAGCTCCAGAGCTTAATTGTATAATAGACAGAAGCGTGGATTTAAAATTTTCGGACCTGTTGTCTCAATTACTATATGGTCGAAGCTTCCTTTCTTCTTCTTGACCAAATCAGAAATCATCCTCACAAGATCACCCCTGACCGTACAACACAGACATCCATTGTTAAGCATCATTATATCCTCTGCTCCCGCAGTTTTAGCTGCCACGAGGGATCCATCAATGTCGACTTCACCAAACTGAGAGAAATTCACATTTAGCACGAATTAGAAATCATAATTTTCAAAAACCCATCTCTCTTCAACACACACAGAGATTAATACAATACCTCATTCTCGATCAGGGCTATGCGCTTCCCATGATCTCCCGTCAATATATGGTTTAGCAATGTCGTCTGGTCACCCGGAAAAAACAA
The DNA here is from genome assembly GCA_002933935.1 of Eutrema yunnanense. Lineage (NCBI taxonomy): Eukaryota > Viridiplantae > Streptophyta > Magnoliopsida > Brassicales > Brassicaceae > Eutrema > Eutrema yunnanense. The sequence continues at coordinate 82,287 of PKML01015496.1, forward strand.
AAACCCATGAAAAAGAAAACACCATTCGCTCACTTTAACTAGATTGAAAATGAAACAAGAAGACTCACCTTACCAGAACCCAGGAACCACGTGATTATAGTGGCCGGGATTCGATTATCGGGAGTAATCTCAGTGGAAACATCGAAGGAATCTTCTTCGGTATTCACAACCGCCAGCGCGGAAGCAGAGGCAAAGGCGGAGTAGAATCTCCGGTAAAATCAGAGGCTTTGAACTGAAATCCCCATGTTGCTGAAAGAGATCGACATAGGCTTTGAACTGAAGGGAAAAGGGGAAGATGGCTGGGATATTGCTGGTTTTTGTGTTCGAGAGAGTGAAATTAGGAGGAGATAGTGAGCAAAAGGAGAAGATGGATGGGTATCTTCTGGGTCTTTTCTTCTCGAGAGTGAGATTAGGAGGAAAATTGGTAGATCGAGAGTGAGATTAGGAGGAGATAGGAGAGAGAATCTGAGAGAAGAAGAATGCTTAAGAGAGACAGAGGAGAGAGAGAGAATCTGAGAGAAGAAGAAAGTATAGATCGAAGAAAGCTTCGCGCAAAAACCGAAAATTGGCTTAAGGGTTTTGGCTCCAAAATAAATTTTCAGCTATAATAGTGATTTTTGGGTTCCCACTTAATGAAATTTTTTCCTAGCGCGAATCTAATGCTACGATAGAGTCTAGATCCGATTTTGGCACTTTTGGTAGCAGTTGGTGAATTAGTGCTACAATGGCCTGCTACCAACGTGACATTTTCTTGTAGTGTAGGATTCGCAAAGAGATTTGGAATTCCTAAGATTTTGATTTAGATAGTTTTCGCAACGAGAGTTGGTTAGCTATATTTTAGTGATTTGAGTTTAAGAACCGTGCGTAATCTGAATCTTGTTAGTTAATTTAGTTGCATTCATTGATTTCCTGAGAAATACCCTAAACCTATCTGCCTCCAACTGGATTTACAACACTTTTAATTGCATACTTGTTTTCAATTACATCTTTTGATTTAGCGTATTTTGGATCTATATAATCTATTGTGTGATATCTTGAGTTCTTGTGTTCGACCCCTGATTTACTGCATCAACTGCTTTAGTACTATTTAGGGTATTAATTTGAGCATATCAGAGATTGGTATGACGTATTCCCATAGGTTCTAAAACCAGCTGGGTTGACTTCAGATTTGTACCCTCCTTGCTGAGCATTGTTGGTGAAGTTTCGGTTGTTGTTTTGCTGGTATTGATACCTTTGACCTTGAAATCCAGCTCCACCAATGTAGTTAACGTATTTCACTTCATCTTTTTCGAAATTCTCAACCTCATCAGCAAAGTGAACAACCTTCATTGTCTTTCCCATCAAGAGATTGTGCACTGAATCCAACTTAGCTTGAACCTCAGTAATCTGCGATCCATCCATACTCCCAGTCTGATTTCTTCGCTTAAAGTCTGCATTCTTGGTGCTATTGTTAGATGCCAAGTTCTCAATAAGCACATAAGCATCGTCAGGATATCGGTGTTGAAATTCCCATTACTCGCAGCATCCAAGGCCATCTGATACCTCCGGTCAATCCATCTAAAGAAGATACCCAACAACTGAACCTTAGTGAACCCGTGATGTGGACAATCCCTCTGATATGACATGAATCTCACCCAAGCAGCCTTAAACGCTTCAGTCGCTCCCTGAGAAAACTGGGAGATCTTATTTCTGAGCTCCTCGGAACTTGCATCATCATAGAAATTGTTCAAGAAGGAATTCTTAGTCTCCTCCCAAGTAGTCAGTGATCCAGGCGGCAACTGCTTAAGCCAATAAGCTGCATCTCCACCAAGAGAGTATGGGAAAAGCTTACAGAAAAGAAAATCATTGGACACTCCATTGTACTTAATGCTAGTAACCAAATCCTCAAACCTCTCAATGTGATCCATGGGGTGTTCATGAGAAAGACCATGAATAGGATGCTGGCCCACAAGAGTGTAGTATGCATGTTTCAGCTCAAAATCATTCCTCTGAAAAGCAGGAGGGTGAATCGCTGATCGATGGGCATAGAACTGATCAGGCTTGTTGTACTCACCAATTGTTCTACCACGATTAACCACATCGTTCCCAACATTCCCCTCGTTCTCGCGCGCAACTGGCGCAACCATCTCATCAACAACAACTGGAGGGGCAATGGCGTTTCCATCTCCATCAAGTCGTTGCCCTCTCTCATTGCACAAAAGACCCTCTTGGTCTCTCAAAGCTTCAGCATCAACACGAGTCAATACCACTGGATTATTCATCTCTGCTAGCCTCTTTGTTTTCCTGTTTGCACGTTCCAAATTTGCTAGCTCCATGTTGGAAAGAATAACTAGCTGAGTGCTCTTGTTCCCCCTGGTTTCGCGAGTGGGTATACACCTGAAACTCAATAGACAAGGCACATAAGTAACAAGAATAACGATGAGTATCGACCGACGCTGGGTGGTGTCGCTCGACACTATCGAACTTAGTCGAAATTCTAGACTAAAATCTAATGGCGAATTAAAGTCTCCGGCAACAGCGCCAAATTTGATAAGCTCAAATGTAATACCCTAAAGTACTAACAGCTTTGTCGATTGTAGTATTTAGGGGTCGAATCCACAGAGACTCAAGAATCACACAATAGATTATATAGGTTCGAATTAAGCTAAGTAAATCAATGAAATAAGAAAGTAGCAACGTAAATTAAATGGTTGTAACACTACAAGAAAACACCCCTTTTGCAACGAACTATATCGTTGTAAAATCGTTGCAAAAGAGGGTTTGAATCGAATTTGCGACAAATCAGAGATCGTCGTTAAATGATCGTCGCAAACCACAATTCGTCGTAAATTCTTCGGGAAAGAACGAGGGACAAAATTTCGTCGCTAAATCGTCGGTAAAATTTCGATGTAAAATCGTCGTAGATATTACATTGAAATTACGACGAATTATAAATCATCGTAAAAACGATGGGAATTCGAAGGGAAATATTTCATTGTTAATTCGATGGCAAACAATTCTCGTCGTTAATTCGTTACTAATTAATCGTCATAAAATCGTTGCTAAATAATCGTCGCAAAATCGTCGCTAATAATTCGTTGCTAAATCGTTGTAAATTAGCCACGATTTTATGACGATTAATTTAGCAACGAATTAACGACGAGAATTGTTTGCCATCAAATTAACGACGATTCATAAATATATGATTTTTATTATTTTTGAAATTTTAGTAATTTCGAAATTATAAAATAAAAATTTTAATAATAATATATAATAATATTTTATTAGAAAAAAAAATATTATAATCTGTTACAAAAAAAAAAAAATTTAGAATTCGAAATCCTAAATCTAAATAACTATATCGTAATCGTCGAGGTTCACATCGTCTTCGAGACGTCTCGACGAACCGGATGTGCATGCCGCTGCCTCTGCCGCTGTCTCTGCTCGGAGTCTTCGCTTTTCCCGCAACATGGCCTGCATTGTCGGGTTCCCTGTTGCCAAGATGTCGAAGAGCTCGTCATTCTGCGTAGCATCCAGTTCAACCCGCTGCTGAAGACTCGCAATCTTCGCCTGATATGCCGTAGACCGAGTAGCCTCGGTCTCAACCCGCTCCTGAAGACTCGTAATCGTGGCACGTAACACGATTGGATCATCTTCTGGCAATCGTCGTCGCGGAGCATATGAAGAAGCGGCCGAGACATCTCGAATAGATCCCATCCCGACAACCTTCCCCTTTCTCTTAGGGGCAACCTATATTTAAATTTACAATTAGAAAAATTAAAAACTAAAAATTAATAAGTACTAACTATTCTATATACCTGCTCGAAGATCCGGTCAATATCGGATGTGGTCAACCCTCCAGACATGACCGACGAACCACCTATAGATAGCTGTTGAGAGAGCTGTGTCTCTCGTTCGGTGACCTTGGAAGTCACCGAAGTGAAGATGTGCTCGGCCGTCTCGGAAACAAAGGAACCATCCTTCTTTCGGTGCGTCCGCTCAAAAACCTTGGTCATCGGAGGGAGTACACCTCCATCTTCGGCGGCCTAAAGAAAAAAAACTATGTTATTGACGAAGTAAATTACATAAATAAATTAATTTAAATAAATTTAATTACCATCTGTAGACGAACACCCGCAAAAAGTGTTTGCCCAGATGTATGAGGCAAAGCCTTGAGTTTCCCGTCCGAACCAACGGTGTTGCGGGAAGCCGAACACTTCTCAGCAGTTATGATGGACTTCGGATCCAGCCAATACCGCACCAAGCCGTCCCAAACGGCTTTATCCATGTGCAGGGGCTTTGCTAAATCGCCAGAAATCTTCCATGCTTTCTTCCATTCACCAACCACGCCTTGGATACGAAATTTCACCCTCTCGAGAAACAAAGTTTCAACCTCACCATGAATCGAAAGATCCCAGTTATATTTTCGCTGCATGAGAAAAAAAACTAATTACATATTTTATAAAGTTAAATTAAATATATATTTAAATATAATTAAAATAATTAAGGGAAAAAAAAATATTTTTTTATACGTACCGCAAACATCTTGAACCATGTATCCTTGACGTGTACCGGGAGCTGGGTAAAATTGGTATGAGGCTCGATATAATAGGACTTGATGATATCAGAAATGGTGTGTCCAACTTTGGATTCAACTCCAAACCTGAAACAAAAAAATTGTAAAATTATGAATTGTTAGAAATAAATATAAATATGTAATAATAAATGTAAAAAAAATAAATATATATATTACCATTCCGACCCGTCAGTATGATCCGGATCTAATCTCTTAAGCCTATGACGGCCCGGCTGTGAAAGCAAATCATGAACCGTCATGTGTGCATATGGTGCCGGGGCACGGCCTCCAACTTGCGGAATCTGAGGTGGTTGTGGCGGCGGAGCACTCTGTGTTTGCGTCGCCAGGACGAAATCCGTTTCCGTAGCCTCAGAAGACACTGGCAATCCGGTACCCGAAGCATCACCAATCTCTCTCAAAAACTGAGCGTAATGTGAACGACGATGGGCCATCTGCATAAAAATGAAAAAAATTACTATCTATAAACATCTGGACAGTCTGCTATTTTCCCTATTTTGATTCCGTTTCTACTGACCTAAATTGTTCCATTCCTATCTATACTAACTAATTAAAAACATTAAAAAAAAATTTTACCTTTTTTCGCAAGGAATTCCGGAGGAATGGTCGAGGAAGAGGAAGATAGAAAATTTGGAAGTGAATGAAGAAATTCTGAGCGTGTAATATATATGATTAGTTGTCGTCTCTAAATCGATCCTAATTGGCGTCGATTTAGCGACAAATCGTTGCTAAATCGAGGCAATGAAACCGTGGCTAATTCGTCGCTAACTTTGCAACGATTTTGTGACGATACGTTGACCAACACGCGGGAGTTTAATTGACCGACACGCGGTAAATTAAATTCATAATTTATGACGAATCGTGGCTAAATCATCGCAAATTTGCGACGATTTTGTGACATTCATATTTTGCGACGATTTAGCCACGATTAGTCATAATTCGTTGCCAAATCGTCGCAAATGGTGCAACGAATTAGTGAAGAAATTTGTAAAATCTGTTTTAGGGTATAGGTACAAAACTGTAACGTCGATTGCAACATTTCATAAACAACTTTACATGTTTACCGTAAATCCAAAATCATGAAATTATCAATAAGTTCATCGAGATTGAAAAATAAGCAAAACAGAGAGTTTGCGTACATGTTAGATTATTAATACAATGATTCAGTTTGTGGATATTACTGTGATTGACCGAGTTTCCATTTTTGAACAATTATCTAAAGTCACGATCAATTTCATTGAATGATGCATAGTACAATGAGATGGTAGTAGGTTAATTGGGGTTTGGGGTTTAGGG